>VYXD01004234.1:1321406-1354157 GCA_013397195.1 Hylia prasina | reverse complement strand
AGGGAAGGGAAGGGAAGGGAGAAAAGAAAAATGGCAGCTGCATTTTTCTTCATATGAAGAGCTAAGACCTGTAAGGCTTTATAGGCAGATCAAATATCCCGTGTGAGGAGTGGCAGGACATTTGACTTGGCTGAGTGTGAGGTTACATCATAGCTGATCATTTTTACCCACAGGGCAGATCTGTTAGATTCCTATTCTACATGCTGCTGAAAGAGTTGTGACAAGTAGAAAGTGCACATTTCTGGAGGCAATGCCTATGTTGAAGATGAAAACATCTTTTATAAAATGTAGGGGCTTTCCTACTTCCAAGGACTTGTGTTCTACTGATACATTCTTCAGTTCAAGAAGCCATAAAACTCTTTCACTTCCTGCTTGATTTATTATCAATGTTGTGACATTAATTCATGATGCAATTCATTATTTTCTCAAAAAATAATGGAAATGAGGTTGTTTGCACATCCATAAACTTCTATTGTGGACTTTAATCTTCACCTGAGTTATTAAAATGAGTGGAACTCAGAAAGTGGGTGCTTCCAAAGGTAATATGCTCAAATTAGATTTTTGTAGAGAAAAGAACCATGATCATGCTCATATCAGGGCTGCCTAAAAATTAAAGTTGTATTTAAATTTGTGTTGCAGTTAAGTCCCAAATCAACCTGTTTATATTTATCAGTAAATTAATTAATCAGCTTTTTTTTTTTTTTTTTGGTGGGCTTTCAGGTGACAATTCCAATCCCTACATACTTCTAACTATACATTTGAAAGGAAAAAAATGCACAGACCTTTCTGTCAGCAGAAGGGTTGGCACATATTTTTTAACCTAATGTTGGAAGCTGTGTACAGGTACATCCAAACTGACATCCATTCCAGATGGACAGTGTTGGTGTAGCCTGGGTCTGCTTCCAGCAAACAGGTAACTATACAAGAGAAGGTACAGGCTGCACATCTTTGTAGCTTTCATGACACAAAGAAAAAACCAAAGTTTTTTATTCTTTTTGTTTAATTCAAATTTTTTCTTTACATTGGGACATAATGCTTCCTAAAATCTTCACAAGAATTTCAAATTAATGAAATCTTCTTTTTAAGCTTATATATATATATAAGAAAAATACAAATACAAAGTGCATAATTAAAAAATAGATCAACATTAAGTAATTTTAAAAGGGACACTAATGATATGAATGTCAGTTCATATCATTATTTTAATGTTTATAAGTTTCTTGGCTAATAGTAATACCATGTATAAAATATAATGAACTACACTAGGAAAGTACAAATTCTTTGTGCTAGTATCAGCTTATGTAGAACATTTAGCAAACAGATTTACCTCCTGCTTTTGTTGTAAATTCATAGCTTTTACTGCTACCTTCATGTGTCTCATTGTGTTTGTTGATTGTATATGGAGTCACATGTACAGAAGCTGTGGTATAAGGTTCAAATTCATTGCAAGTATAGTGAGTTGTGTTGATTTTTGTGTAATGAACACCTGAAAAATGAAATTAATGAAATTAATGAAATCTATGTTAGTAGCACAGGAACTCTTATACTTTATCAGAGCTACCTGAAACCACTGTCATGTGTATTTCTATTTTAATTACCTTAATCTGGTTGCTTTGCTTACTAATGATAAGGCTCAGGAAGAGGAGGAAATGCATAGAGAGTATTTACATATAAAGAGTACATTCAGCCTGGGAAGCCGTAAGTAGGAAGGTGTCACTGCACACTGAGCAAGTCTGTCCTGGTGTGATGCCAGAGATGCTGTGGGGGTCCTGCTTTCAGGAGTGGCAAACAGCAGAAGAAAGGAATTGCATGAGAAGCAACACGAGCAAAGCTGCTGCCCACACTGCAGCTGGGCTTGGGTGGCCTGGGGAGCTGGGGAGCTGTGGCCTTTCCATGCTTCCTTCTGCCTGCTTGCCCTGTGACCTCTCTGCACCCTCACATTCCCACCTCCATCTCCTGCACTGCCCAAGCCAAACCAGCCTCAGAGACTGGCTCATGGGGCTGCCACCCTTTTGGGTTGTGGTCAAATTTGGGGCATGGAGAATGGGAGAGATTGTTTCTATCAGCACAGGAGCATGACAGCCTTTGATTCCTATGGCAACCCAGGTTTACATAACCTGCAGCATATGAACAGAAAGGCTGAATTCAGCCTAAAGGATGAATCAAGCCACAACTAGCTTAAACCTGATACATATTTATTACTACCAGGCTTTTCATATTAAAAACCTCATTTTTCAGTCCTTGTTTTCAAGAAAAGCTTGCATCAGGAGAACATGATCCCAGTACAATGGATATAAATTTACCCATTGAAATATAAGGTGGCCTAGACCAGCATATCTGAAAGGAGTGGCCATTTAGCAGAAGACAATCCCCTGGCTATACCTATCTAAACATGTTTATGCTTAACTGCCATATGTTTATGCCAGTTGAAGGGTGACAGGGTCATGTCCTGACATGGTAAACTGAATAATCTCAACTGAGAGTTTAAGTGGAACAACCTTAAAAGAAGGAAATTTTAACATTTATCTAAAAAAATGGCAGCGTTAAGAGATTCCAATAGGATTTGACAGTGCATAATTCTTGGTGCTCTGTAATTACATACATGTAATGAATTATTTAACAGTGAATATACTTACTTTCACCTTTCACAGTGAATTCCACAAGGTAGCCATGTATGGGACCCTTTGAAGTGTCCTCAGGTTCTGTCCATGTAACTGTTACACTTGTGGTATTCATATGTGTTACTTGAAGGTTTTGTGGTGCTTCTGGAACTGTTGTAAAAGAAACATAACAATAATTAGCAAGAAATGAAAATAAAAGTATTCCTCTTTTTACCTACTTTGATTAATTTGATTAAATTTCATCTGACACTAAAGAAAGATACCAATGTAATAATATATGTAATAATAATATGTAATATTTTTGTACTCTATTTCAAGAAAGTATACATAAGTATAAACTGAGTATATGTAAAAGCATCACATTACAGTAATTTCATACATTTAATTAATTCAGGACAAGGTGAAAACAGCAACATCACATTTTACTAAAATTGTCCAGTGTCTTCAAATCAAGAACTTAAGACTTGTTTCAGACTAGGTCTGCACTTTTTTTGGTGTGTGTATCTTCATTCAAAGTTCCATATAGTTGACCATGTTCTCATTCTCAAAAGCAACAACAAAAAATAATCACAGTCTCTGACTGGAGGAAAGAAAGGCTCAGATTGCAAGACTGAGGGTGACTGCAATCAAGGAACAACCACGAGGGCAAGAGACCAGGAAGGAGGAGTTGAAGGAGAACCTGAGTTTGCCAGAGAATGCTGCTCAAAGTGTATCTTTAACCCCAGGAAACCCAGATAATGGGTAGGGGTTCCCGAAATATGCAGACTCTAAAGCAAAAGTAAGCATTACACTTACCACCATAGTCTGTATGTAGGGTGAAGCTTTGGTTGGCAACAGTCCTTTCATTAAAATGTATGGATCCAGTGCAGTGGTACTGACGGTTTGGTAATAAATCTTTCAGCTCTTCACAAATTGGATTTTCACATCCAGAGTATGTAGACTCTGAATCTGTAGACACAAGAAGAGCTTTATCAACATTTTTCACAACTCCAAAAGTAAGTGACATAATTTTAACTGAGATTTTCTCTACATATTTATTTGATATAATTTGTAATACACTACCATAATATTCCAAACAGAAATATGTACAAACTGATCCAATGACTAGATTTTAGGTTCTTACATAGTAATTCAGTTTGCATAGATCTTTACTTTTCATCAGTAAAGGTCATGATTTGACTTTCTAAGGAAAGAGTTTTCCTACAAAATCAGAACATGTTATGGAATGGCTTCCTAGCTCTTCAGCTCCCTGAAGCAAGAAATCTGCAGCCCCAGACATCCACCACCCATTTTTCTGGGATACATGAGGCCATTCACATCCATACCTGCCCTGTCACACTAGGTGCCATGTCCTTGGGCTGGCTGGCTCCAAGAGCAGAGCCTGGCCTTGCACCATCCAGAAGCCTGCGCACCAGTGGCCAAGGCAGCCTGTGAAGGGTCAGCTCACAGCACACCCACAGACTGCAGCATTTCCAAACTGCTCAGCTCCCCTTCAGAAAAACAAACAGCACCTCAAAATCTTCAGAATTTGTGCAACTTGTGAAGCTGGTAAACTCAGTCAAAGAGGTCTCTGGGTTTGAACTTTCCCAGATCCGCACTGTATGGGGATGGTAGTCCTCCAACTGACAATCCCAGGAATTCTGAGCTACCCTTCCCTCAGGCTGGCACAATTAATTTAAACCTGGCAGACTCTCACCAAAAGACAACATCAACAGTGCTTTTAAAGATAAATAAATAAATAACCCACTTTTAGAATACTTTTGAGGTGATGTCCCATTGCAGGCAACAGTCACACTAGCACAAGCAAGTGAGCTACTCCAACATAACCAGGCAGATGTGTCGGATGTGTCTTTGACTTCAGGGGGGTCATTGATGACTGGAAAGGAAGAATATTATACACCATTGTGACATTGGCTATATTGAGTCTTTAAATAACCGTTCATTTATGTTTTTTGACTTGTTCTGCAATATGAAGATACAATCATATAGAATAATATACAAAGAATTTAATAAAAAATGGAAAGTAAAAATTTAAAAAGCTTACATGAGATAAAGACACACAGGTATTCAAATAAAGTTTTATTATAATAATAATAATAAAACTTTATATTAAAGTTTTAGTCCCGATATTCAGCATAAAGACCAGCTTTGAAGTGGTGGCTGGTCTTGCTATTGTTTACCACACTGCATCTGGCCAATACATTCCCTTTTTTCTTTAGAATGAAGAAACTATGGCTTGTTTGCATTATTCTTTAAGAAAATACTGACAAGTTTTAATGTGCAACTTTAAAATATCTTGCAAACCATGGACAAAGTATGAAAACTTTGTCTGATTCTCTGAAAAGCAACAAAAAAAATAGACAAAGAAACCTGGGGAAGCTGAACTACCGCATATAATTTTTTTTTTTTTTTTTTAAAAAGAAACTACTAAAACCCTTTTACACTTACCTTTTGGAATAGGAAAAGAAGGAGCAGTATTGTCTGAACACCTGCCATTTTTAACTTCAACAGTGTATATCTGGCATTTCGGAAGCTCTACTGAACGGTTGCTGGAACTCACAGTTATCTTTGTGCCACCTCCCAAAATAAAATATTCTCTGTCTTTTGTGGGAATTTTCAGTAAAACTTCAGCCATTTCAGAGCCGGTGTCACAATCTTTTATGTCTTCAATAATATCTAAAAGAAAAGACACTGTGAATGGAGGGGAAAAGCCCAGAATTGTTAAATAACTTTAATCTTACTTCTTCCAGAACTGGAAGACATTTTATAAAGTAACCTAAGATGCAAATTGATGGGTTTTATTTTTTTACTGCTTTATTAGCTGTACCAATATTCCATTTGAGTTTACTATTTGATCACATTTCAAGACTGAAGGAGAATAAGGGGTTTGGTTCTTACCACAAGTTGCTTCAGGGATCACTGTGGTAGTTTCTATAAGAGAAGAAAACAATATGAACGTCTGTCTTAACAGGCTGGGTATTTTTTCCACAGAGCATTGGAGAAGGGTGATCAGTACTGCCCCAAGTTCTTTGTTCAGTATATTCAATACAAGTAAATGTATTTAGCACTCCTCTCGCATTTGAAAGAAAGAAGAAAATATCAGCTACACGTAACCCCATTCTTTAACTAGTTATTTTAGGGATCTTGTGTCTTTCACAATTTTCCAGTGATATCAATGAACTAGAAATCAAACTGGTTATTAGTAGCATTTCTGACTACGAAGTTACAGAAGAATATTCCAAAGTCAATCATTCTCATAGCAGTAAACTACAGCAGTTTGCCAGGATATGTATGTGATGCTGTTCAAGATTACAACAACATGGACTCCGACTAAGAAGGCTGACAATGACTCCTTTATTTCCGGTTATTTCTTCCCTTTTATGCTATTCTACAAGGAACAACCCAACGGGTGGAAAAAAGACAAACTTCTTCAACTACATTGGTCAAGTCAGAGGGACATCAAGAAGAAGTCCCTCCTAGGGAAAGGAATGTAAACATAGGTTACAGTTAGGAAAACATGTCTCTTGTTGACAGAACAGTCTCTGGGAAAGAGTTTCAGAGAAACCAAAACATCACAGGCACAAACCAGGGCTACATGTATGCTGTAGAATGGGTAACTGAGCAGTATAAAGTGTCACACCAAAGAAACAAAATTTACCTGCTTTTTGTACTGCCATTCTTGTCTTTGGAGAGAGATTTATACAACAGTACAGATTGTTTAATGATTACTTTTACGCTGGGATACCCAAAAGAAATTTTTGCTGGTATTTTTTGTACAGAATCTTGAGCAAAAAATTTCATCCTGAAAACAGTTACTTAATATATCGCAAGGTAAAGGTGTCACACTAAAACACATTGATATTGGATTTTTTCCATAGAAGGTAGGCCCTAGATTTGCCTGCCTCCAGGCTGGGAGTCACCTGGCTGGACAATGGCCCTAAGGAGAGAGCAAACTGAGAGGGACCACTAGAGAGTCACCAAGACTGTTAGGGGCAGAACACCCCTAAAAAGCTAATAGCTCAGTTTGTCAAAGAGCAGACAGCAGCCTACAGCTACTCAAATGACAGTTCAAAAAGATGGGAAGTGTCCAGTTCCTGGATGTGCTTTGCACAGGCACATACATATATTTTACTGACCTGAGTAATTCCTTACAGCCCAATGGCAACTAAAATCACTCTAAGTGCTTGAACTACTAGATCCCAAGAAAGTATTACTGCCGTGTGAAACCAAAGAGAAGACAGAGAGACACGGGGATCTTGGTTGTATTCAGACCTTTTTGCTGCTTGGGCAAATTTCTGTGAATAACAAGAGGAGTACTGACACAATAATTGATAGATTTACCCTCCTACTATGTGCCACTGCATGAAAATAATTTCTATTTTGCACTTGCTTGACAAGTAATAAATCTGGTGGTTTTTAATATTATCCATAAACAGTAAGGTTCCTAAAAACACCCTTAAGTTTACTGCAATTGTATGCCTAATTTGTATGCTTAAGCTTGATACATTCTAAATGAATTGCCTGATTCAAACCCATTTTCTGTGCCTGATGTATCAGAACTGTGGAAACTGTGTGCAAGTTTGTCACCTATTGTGTGAATGGAGCTGAGAGTGGGGCTGATCCCAGTGCTTGCTGGCATGCTGTCTGATGAGGTGGTGTTGTGCAAGGATGTTGAATTGTAATCATCTGCAAGAAAATAAACAACATTAAAAAGTGAAATTCATTTTTTCATATGGCTTTGTCATCAGAAATGTCTTACACTACATCACTTCTCTGTTTTTGGTTTTTGGTGTTTTTTTTTTCCTTAGGGGATTTTTTTAATTTAGAGAAAACTGCTGAAAGAAAAATCACGTTAATGTAGTAAATAAACAAAAAAAATGAACATTTAAATAGAAAGCAAATTTTTAGGAATATACCACTTACAAATGAATTTTGCAATGTACAATGACAATTTTTTGGTCATTTAGTCATAATGACAGTAATTTAGTCATAATTCCAGATGAAGTCAACATAAAAATAATGTTACAATTTGTGACCTGGTCAAAACTAGAACATTTTGCTATACTCTTACAGTAAAGCACAATTATGAATAGTGCTTGTGCTGTTTCACAAACAGCAACTCTAGGCAGTGCTCGTTTGCCAGATCACGGCTCTTCCTCACTGTATTTCTTACAATATCTCATTATTTATCTCTTATTTATAAACCACTGGCAGGTTTCTATGTTCTCTTTTAGGCTCATTCCTATTGCTCTTGCTTTGGGGACAGCCTTGCTGGCTGCAGCTGGCATTTTGATGCTACTGCGGTGACTGCAAGACCCGGCCCTCAGATACCAGATCCTGCTGTGCCAAAGCGCAGACACCTCTTCCATTTGAGGAACCATGAGCTGAAAAAGGCTACCCTGGTGCTGAAGGACTTTGTTTTCCCCTAGAGTTTTGAGAGCAGAGCTTCTAAAGGAAGACAGCAAACCTGCTGCAGCATTCGCGGAGGCAGAGGGAGTGCGTGCGGTGAGGGCAGCAGAGGTGCTCGGTGCCGTGCCGGGACTGGGTTCGGTGTGCGGGGAGAAGTGCGTGCTGTTTGCAAGGGTGCCACCTGTGGTGAGAGGGACAGCAGGGTCGGTAATGTCACCAGCGTGTGCCCGGCACAGAGGGACGGAGCTGCCCGCAACATCAGGGCGCGGTGCTGCAGCACTCTCATGCTGGGACACGGAAATTTTAACAACGGCACAGCAAACGCACAACAAAGTGCAGGGGATTCAAACGACGTGAGATGAACAAGCAGTGACTATGTTCTTTTTTGGATATGATGGTGCTTTTCACACTAAATACTGTGTTTTAAAATATACCTAAATCCAATACTCAAAACCAGACTTGTCTGATATTCCTGCCTATTAAGACAGCATATTTCATTTTGTTGGGTGAATGAAAAAGCATCATACACTTTGTGAGGTAATTGCATGTGAGAAAAATAAAGAAAAAAATGTCAGGGGAAAAAAAAAAATCAATGCTCTTCTGCCATGTAAATTGTTTCTTACCAGGTGTGGTCATTGTTGTCTCCTGCCCTGAAAAAGAGAAAGAAAGAAAAAGTGTAACTTAAACTTTCAAGGAATTTGCCAAAAATATTAAAAGACACATTCCTTCCTCCCAAATACCAGCTAAGCTTTCCCCAGGAAATTGCACATTCTTAAGTTACATTTAGTGGATGTAGCCACAATCAGACCTCCAAAATATGCTCTATACAGTCAAAAATCACAAAATCACAGAATCACAGAATAGTCTGGGTTAGAGAGGATGTCACAGATCATCTAGTTCAAATACACTAGTTGAACATCTAGTTCAACATGGGCAGGGATGCCACCCAGTATATCAGGCTGCTCAGGGCGCCATCCAACAACATTTCATCCACCTGTTTGGCTCTTCCTTCCTCCTTCTTTTGCTCTTTTTCTACCAGACCTTTCCCACTACGTTTGTTTCTTGGAATTTATTTATCTCTTTACTGTGGCACGTGTTTTTCAGATAGTACTTCCCTGTTTATAATTTCTCTGTTACTTCAGCTTCCCTACATGGCACTTCACAACTGCTACAGCTTTACTCTTTTGAAAATAAACTCCTTCAACCCTCACAGCAAAAAGCCAGGTTTATGTGAGAAACTGCAATACTTGTGAGGGATACATAAGTATCCTGTTCATGTGTCAGCATCAAAGCCATGTCCCTCATCTCTGACACAGAAGATCAACATAAGCAGTTATCCAGGGACTCCAGAGATTTTATTGACCTGGCAAGCAGCAGCACACGTGCTGGCTGCTCAGTGGCCACCATGGCTTCTGCACCCCATATGGACAGTTCAGAAGGCTGACAACAGCCAAGAAAAACATAGAACCAGTGGTGGCAATGTCACCTGCAGGGAGTGAGAATTCCTTGGTGCTTGAACTGTCATGTAGTGTGTCTAAGCCATGATATGAATATGAATGTACACAAAAGCTAAAGTCTTGCAAATATTTTTCTAGTGAGCAACTGAATTTGTTGTGGACTGTACATTATGCAAGATCTCTTACTACAAATTACAATTTGGAAAAAATAAGTTGCCTGACACGTTACAGAGAAAGTATCAACAGAAGTCAAATGAAGTTTGGCTAAAAGCAGTAATGCAGCATTTATTTCTTTACACAAGTGGGGAAGGGTGTTGCCTAAAATCTGGTCCGTGAGATGAGGATATGGGTCTATGAGGTTTGCCTGAAATCATATGAAAATGTCAAAATAACATTGCTCTTAACTGTAAGAATATAATCTCTAAAATGTAGCAGACTGACAAGAGATTGAATAACATGGGTGTAGCAACTACTATATTAACAAGTCTAGCATGTTAATCCATTTATATCTATATATCTTCATTGAAACACAGACCATGCATTCTTTTCAAAGCTACAGAATCTTAGCACATGAAGCTTTCTAACCTAAGAGAAGTTACAGATAGGAAACAAAAATATAGGTGATCTCTTGAACTATTAATGTATCTCCAGCATCTGAAACCTCATGTCTGCAATATTTCTTTAGAACAATTGCATGATCTATAACTATATGTGTTAAACTGCCAGGGAACCCTGTAAAAGCTAACATTCATATCCATTTATATTTGCCATAAGTAATAAATTTTCAACGCATTTTCATGGTTTTCAATTCAGTGTTTGAAAGCTGCGAGTTAGTAATTCTAAATTCCATAATGTAATTTTTCTTTTTTCAAGTGGCTTATTAGCTGAGAATCAATTATTCCCCCTCCTTTCCCAAATCTTACTTTGGTTTAGCACATCAGATATACCTCAAAACAAATATTAACTTCCCATGAGCATCAACACAGATTAACTTTCACTTAGAAACTTTTCCAAGAACAAAATAAAAGTAGTTGCAGAAAAAGTCCTAAATTAAACTCTGCTCAGATTAGTGAAACATTCAGAAATACTTTTCAAGCTATTTACTGATCTCTGACGCAAACAAAATAGACAAAAATATATACATCAAGATTGCCTCTTCTAAGTAAAGTGAGATAATAAAAGATAAGGGGGATCATAATCTTGTTGGTGTTGTGTTTCTGGTCGCCTGGTTCACTTCCTTAAGATTCCTATAAAAATAATTTTCCCCATCCTCCCCTTTGTAAAGTTAGGAATAATGCTAATAGTTAAATACAGTTTATTGCTCACTCCCAGTGAGAGATGCAAAACATTACACATAATCATAGAACTCCAGGTTAGAAGAGACCTCAAGAGGTGACCTGGTCCCACTGCCTTGCTCAGAGCAGTTTCTTAAAACATTATGGTAAATGACAGTCCAAGATTGCCCCTTTTCTCCCCTCCCTATACCTAAGCACTGTCATTTTAGCAGAACTTCATGGCAGTTTTATCCCCTTCTAGGGTCTCCTGCTCTCCTGTGATTCTATTCCCTGATATTGTTTTTTATAGCAATGGAATAGGATGCAGTTGAAAAGAATTCAATAGGTGGCACCAGAACACTAAAAAATGCTCTCAAAAAGAAAAGTAAATGCATTTCCCCATGAAACCTATTTGAGAGATACAGAGTAAAATGAAGGAAAATCAAGAAGCATCCCAACACACAAGACTCTGTTACTCGGAGATTAATAGGTGTATTGCTAGTATTAATTTATTTTCCAAAATGTCCCAGCACTAACAAATGTCTGAGCTAACCTCAGGCTAACCACGTTAACCTCAAAGACAAAACCGTCTGCTCATGTTTATATTCTAAAACATAACTCTAGAAACTCAAAGGCTGAAATCCAAAAATATCTTTAAAATGTAAGGAGGATGTCCAGTCCCCCAAACATACTGCGCAGTATGAAAGCTTGATGATTGCCCAAATAAGCAAGTTTGTCTGAGTTTAAATGGGAACTACCTCAAAACTTTTCTCAAAGCTTAAACTGCATCCAACCATAAGATATTCTTAAGATGTTATGTGTAGGATAACAAGGATAAGATCAGATAACCCAAGTGGAAAAATTAGAGCAAAACTACTGCAGTAAGTTTTTTAAGTTTCTCTCTCCCTTCTCTTGATTTGGCCACCACTTGGTTCCTGCTGACTTACCTAAAAGATTTCAAACCCATCAGTAATTTTTGAGCAGATGTGGCCTTAATCACATGCCCTGGAAAAAGATATAACCAGCAGCTCATCCCATGGGCAGATGGGAGCCTGGCTAATTGCTTTCATTCTCTTTCCTACCAGTTGGCAGACAGAATGCAGCTGCTGCTTCAAAGAAAGGTTTGAGATGGAATGACAGGCTGCCAACAAAATACACCTAAAACAAATGAGTTGACCACTCTTTTCTCCTGAAAGCCCAAAGATGTGCTGGCCCTGTGAGTGAAAGATGGGAGTACTGCATTATGAAGTACTTTCGATGCTCAACAAGAAGAGCAAATGGAAAAATTGTGAAAGAATCCAGGCCACCAAAAAAAGAAAGCCAACCTCTCAAACCCCAAGGACAGCAGGCTGTTTGGGTCACATCTGGAGGTACAGGAGCTGCTGCATCACTTCTGCAGTACTGACTCTGCACTCACTGTGCAGAGTGGTTGCACCTGTATAAGAAGTACAGTTGTATAAGGAGACAACTTTTTGCTGTCTTAGGAAAATGTTTTCACTTGGCAGGACCAAACAACTCAATAGAAGACAACTGGGACCCAGAATATGTTAAAAGATAAAAATGTGTTTCAGGGAAGTCCAGCGTGTGATCTTCTCAAGCAGCAGGAAGTGCCAGCACACATTTCCTGTGTGCATGTGCTATTAATAACACAAACTACAGCTGATAAGATAGAGATCCTGTTGAATCAGCATTAAGAGCCTAAAAATGTTATCATGTTTATAAGGCCAGAATCTCATTAGCTGATATACCTTTTAATCCCATTCTGCTGCTTAATTTGCACAGTGAGTAAAATGGACCTGGTTTTGTATTTCCTGCTGGACTGGCCACGAGGCTGTGCCTGCTTGGCAGCAGCTCCGGCTGCCTGCTCTGAGCACAGGGTTGCTGCAGGACTGCATTCCTCCATACAGCACAGAGCAATGTGGGAAGGAGGATGCCTCTTCTGCTAATAGTGCATTTGGTGTTTTATCTAGCGTGGTACCATACCAGCTGGCTCTTCACATCCAGCTGTACTCCTCGTGCCTTTGCCAGAGCTGGGAGGGGGCAGAGGAACTAATCCTTCCTCTCAGCCTCATGTCTGCAAAACAGTTGGCAGCCAGGTTTTGCTGCCAGGAAAAATGCTTAGTGATTCTGCAGAGCTGCTGCCCTTTTCCCAGGATCTCTCCAGCCTTTAGTATATTGGACAGACCCCAGCAACCCCCACCAGGCAGCATTTTACACCAAGCAACTAATACAGGTCCGGATTCTGCCTTCCCTCTTTTCACAGCTGAACGGCACTGCTTCAGCAGGGTCAGGGCTCTTCACATCTGCACAGAAAGCAACAGGATGTGGTCTACTTGTTCAGATGGAGTAAAGCTCTTTGAGGGGGTCTCCTAGCAAACAGCACAGACATTGCAGCTCCCCTGCAAGCCAACACTAAATTGCAAAAAAAGAACAGTTCCTGGTGGGAGGTGAAGGGTGAGTAAGGCAAAGAGCCTTACAAAATGCTGCCAGCCGCCCTTTGATTTATTTTTAAACTTCAAGTGGGATAGGATGTAATTCACACCTACTTTAAGGCTCCCTTGTGCTGCCAGAACCAGCTAAAGAGACCTTAAAGTAAATGAGCATCAGAGCCAGAGATGTTACTGTTATTTTTGCTGAAAACACAAATTGAAGAGACCCATTGCTACTTTATAAACAAATCTGGGCAGACCTAAGAATAGGCTAGCAAACACTTAAACATCTGAGTAATTCTATACCACAGAGGACCCCTCAAATTTTATAGGTGGGATCACATGTGCTGAAGTTCTTTCATAATCAGAGACTACAGAATTACACTTTATTCTTTATCACTAACTCTGGGGAAGAAAAAACTTAAGAATGTTTCCAGTTTCTGGACAAACTGCTGCTTTTTGAAAACTGAGTAAAAGAATGCCATATAGAGTTCATATCAAAAATATGTGAATTTTTTCATGCTCTGAGTCAAAAAATAAACTACTCATTTGAGTTTACAGTGTAGAATTTTCTCAGGTGACAGAGACATTTCTGAGGGTCCTAAAATAAAAACCTACTTTTGTGGTCACTGAAGATGAAGCCATCAAATCACTTCTAAGTTATTAATTGTCTAATTGAGAAAAGTCTTTGTATCTCTATAGCAACCATAGGAATTAGAACTAAATAAATATTATAGATTCTTTTCCACAGGCAAAATTTACAATATTTATTTTCACCAGAAATTAGGAAAAAAAATGTTGAAACTGTAGATTTAAATTTAACAGAAATTCTAAAATGTTCTGATGGAAAAATGCCAACTGTTTGCTTTTGACATCTGGATTTGATGTCCATTCTGACTTTTCAGAATGATAATTAAAATAGTTTCCATCTGATTTCTCAAAATATTTCTTTTTGTACAAGTTCATTAATAATTGCCTCCCACAGCAAATCCTTCACACAATGCATCACTGCCCAAGAGTTTTATCCTGGCACTCTTTCCTGCACTTTTAACCTTTGGTTGAAGCATTATCTGAGAGTCAAAGGCTTTTTTGTTCCCAAGCACCTGCCAGTGCTGAGCCCTGACTTGCAGTGGGGAAGGCGTGGCCTTCCTGCGGAGCACAGCTCAGGAATGAGTGCTGGCCTCACTACAGCTAACGTGACAGGATGTGGTGCTCACTTGTAGTGAAAATTGACCTCTGAAATTAATGCTTGTTCTAGATCCCTCTCCTTGCAAGACTGGAGTTATCCCTATCCTCCTCAAGTTCAGCATCAACTATGAGCTCTGGAGAAGACAAAATTTTCATTAGCTAGCAATCAAGTACAAGGGGAGCAACCAGAAGAAAGGGATGGAATTAAGAATTTATAACTGACAGACACCAGGAGGAACACAATGTTACAATATATGTTGAATATTTCCAACCATTTTAAAAAAGCATTTTCTGGTTCAGATTATGCAAAATAAACACAGGAGTTTAATTTTTCCAGAGGAAAATAAAAACACAGAGCAAAAGAGAAATTTCCCTGAAGAAATGTTGATTTAATGGAAGTAATACATATTACCAAATTCTATATGTGGAATTTCTCAAAACCATAATCCTGAAGTAGAACAAAAACCAAGAGCAGCAAATCAAATTCTTTTTGCCAAAACAATTCCTGCAAACCTCAAATAAATGCCCAGGAATATTGAGTGTTAGCAGACAGAAGGAGGAGTTTTCTATCAATTGTACCATACTTTAAATGACATTTTCAGTCTTCACAGGATAGCCTTGCAGTAACCCACTTGCACAGCTACAGCTAACGATGCCTTTGCTGCTCTGTGGTTTCTCTCATGCTGTTTACTTCTGCCTTTCTTCTACAGAGCCCTGCTCAAAAGGAAGAGGGTGCAGCATACTGTGGTTTTGAGTTTAAGTGCTTCCAAATGCAAACTGAGTTACCATAGCACCCACATGCCCAAGCAATCAGACATCTTAGTGCTAAACCACTTCTCTAGTGCACTCATGAAACGTCCCTATTAAACTCCTTTTCATCACATTTGCATTTGTAATTATTTTCAGTTGTACAGGTTCATTAATATGATACAGTGAGGGGTGGCAATCTTTGGGATGAAGTCCAGACTGCTTTGCAGGGAGTCCTTGTCACCATGTGAATTGTCTGCAAGAGAGGAGAATATCAAACCCTGATGTAACAGTCCCTTCAGCTGTGAAATGCTGGGTACTCTCCACAGTCATTAAGAAACACCTATCCATGAGGAATGAAAGATTGGCTGTGATATTTGTTTGGCAATTTTACACTACATGCAAAAAAATCTGTGTTAATATTTGGTTTGTCCTTTATATATTTTCAGTATTTGTGCACAGAAAGTCTTGAGCCAGATTCATGTTGTTCCCATGCTAAACTTCTCTGCTCCCCAGGGCCAGTCCCTCTAACTTTAGTCATGACTTTTCCAGCCCTGCTGTACCTTCCTTGATCTTCCTTTCCCACATGTACCTTGAACCAAAACACTTGCCCCATATTGCTCTACTCAATGGCACTGACAGAATGGTTCTGGATTTGCTGAATGGATATTGTTTATGGCAAGCAGAAAGAGGAAAGAACTTACACCTATTATATCATCCTCTCAATTCTACTCCCATGATTTTTGCAATTGCTGACTCTACTGGTCACAGGGAGCTGTGGAGAACAGCAGAAGGCAGCTCACTTCTCAAGAGTTTTGATCAGAAAAAGAAGCTACAGCTGAGAACTGATGGACTGAATGTTGGTGAGCGTGAGGCAGGGACAAACTTCTTCATTTCAGGCCCTTCATCGGACCATGGCTTATTTAAATACCTGACTTGCTTCTCTGCTTCTCAGAGATAGATATCTTTGAGTTCCTTCAAGATTAAAACATTATCAGGTTTTGTAGGTCTTCCTGAATGCATGTAACTTTTTATGTAATTTTTCCAGCAATAGAAAATTTTGCAATCAATAGAAAATGGGTCCTTTGCTCTAAAAAACAAAATCAGCTTGGAAATACTTCTCTAAACTGTCTTTAATTAGCTCAAACTTCAAATCATAAACAGTTCAGTAACACATGAAGATTAGGCGAGGCTGTAAGTAAATGATGTTTAAGATCTAGTCCAACCCAAGTCTTTCTGTGAGTCTGTGATTCTAAGATTAGCCACTGATAACATAAAGCCTGTTGAAATCAGAAATACCTTCTATTTCACAGAGTTCTATTAGCATGAAATCCTTGGATCAACAGCTCTGTACTTACTGGGAGCATTATGTCAGAGAGGACTCTAATCAGTGATTTTCAAAAAGATTCAGCCAGTGATTATTAAAAAGAACATGTCTTTCAAGACATCACATCTGCCTGTGAATTATTCCGTTTCATAAGGATATTTTTCTCTAGGCTATGTTAAACACCCCACCAACCCATTTGTTTGATTGCTATGCACTGCAGATTTTTTACTGTACCACAGGAATGCCATGGCTTCACCTTGGCCAAGGGCTGAGGGCAGGGCAAGCAGGGCTGTGTGGTGGCACAGACTTCAGCCAGCAGGACCAGAGTGTGACACGACAGAGCAACAGCCCACCAGAGAGCAACAATGAACAAATAACTGCTGCAAAGGTGTAGCAGCACTGACAGAACCTGAGTGATGTGCCCCTCAGCACTAGCAGCTGGGGACAGAAAGAGTCCAGAGTCCCCAAAGCTGCAGTCACAGAGTACCTCTGGCCTAGTGACACAGATGAATGTACAGCTGTAGCTGCACCATTCCCAGAGATTTCCCCTTCACCAAGGTAATCCAGTACTGCTGCAAAAATCACACCTTTCAGACAGTGCTGCAAACACATTTCTGATACTTCAGAAATGCTTGTGGTTCAAATGGGCACATTGGAGTCAGAGTGAAGATCTGAGTGAAGATCTGCATTTATCTACTCACAAAATTAAACATTAAATTTTAATTGAATTATTTGATGATTGTGCAGTTCAGGCCTAAAGAAAACTAGCTGCTTTATTCCACAGCAGAGAATGCACGAGCCATTGCTCAGTACCTTGAGTCAGTGCTGGGTTTTATTGTGCCAGTTTCTGTGCCTGCACAGGCTCAGCCTTTGAAAGATTCACAAATCGGAATAAAGATGTGGCACAAAAATTTCCTTTTCTAGTGATCTCTCCTTTGTTTTTCTGCGACTTCTTGCTCCAAGCTTAACAGAACCCTCGCAGTCCCTGTGCTCCATGGGCTGAAGTCCCAGCCTCACATCTCCAAGCAGCAATGCTCTAAACTATCCTGCTAGTCTCAGTCATCTCCTATGACCCAGATTTCTTCCAGCATGAAGAGAAGATCCTAACCAGCAGTGGCTGACAGACAACTAGCTTCTCTTTCTTGAAAGGATAGAGAGTACAGAGGGAAAAAAATCAGGCAGCTCAGTGGAGAACCGTTCCCATACCAACTCTGCCTGCTGGGCAGCTTCCTCACCCTCCCGGGGCTGCCAGCTGCAGCCAGCAAACTCTGTTTCAAGGGACAGTGGTTTTACTTAGCTACTATCTTCACTTTTTCTTCTTCCTCCAGACCTTCAGGCCAAATTTATCAGAATTGAATATTCTTCATCAAATATGCTACTGAATAACATTTTTACTGCTCATAAAATACTCCGACAGCCAGCATTCACTGACCAACAGCTAAATCACCTGCATACTTGTTAGGGTGCAATTTAAAACACAGTAATCTATTCACACAAAATGTTGATAGGAAGGGTCAGATTCTACTAGCATTATTCATGCAAAAACCATCTGAAAAGTAAATCATTCAGTGATGCATATCATTATCTTCCAGAAAACTGCCGGTTAAAATTTGTCATTCATTTATATTATCTCCCTGAAAGTGTTTAAGAAAAGGCTGGATATGGTACTTAATTCCATGGTCCAGTTGACCAGGTGTTGTTATGTCATAGGTTGGACTCGATGATCTCAAAGGTCTTGTCCAACCTAATTAATTCTGGGATTCTGTGAAAAGCAGAAATTACGCTATTTAAAGTAATCAAAATGTCCTATATTTGATGTGTGATTTGAAATCCATCTTGTCTTCAGCTAGAAGGAGGAAAATTGGGACTGTGACCAAGTCCTACCCAGGAATTCCTTTTTACTCATTTAACTGCATGAGTGGTTGGAAATACCCTCCATGTCTGTGCCTCTCTTGATATATCATGCAAAGTGGAGATAGTAGCATATTGCAATTAGAAATGTATTTAAAATTATGAATTTCACAGACAAGGGATCTGAAAGTGCCATAAAAAATATGCTCACATCCGTCTGATTGCATAAACAGGAACAGGCTGCAGAGAGAGAAACTCCTTGAACTCGAGCTCCCCAGAATGCCATGCACACACTTACAAAAGCCTCTCACTATCTCAAAATCTGGATTGCAAAACCTGGGTTCTGTCCCTTCAGGGAAGCTGAGCAGCTGAGCAGGTCAAGAAGGGGCCCTTACTTCATGCCACGTCAGAAGCAATGATGAACGGATTTCAGAAGAGAGCAGAGTCCACACAGCTCCTCTGGAATTCAATAAAAACGTTAAGTGAAAGTGATTTCCTTGATCCCTTCTCCTTCTTTATTTTTCTTTTGAAATCAGATCAGTAATTTTAGTACCCAGCGTTGGGCCTTTCACTGCATTTTAAATGTGTTCTTCTTTTTCCTCTTTCTCCATTTGCTATTTTCATTATAACAAACAGGAGACGTGAGACCCAACTTTAACGAACCGCCTGATAATCACAAGCAAAAAGAGGTGAAAACAGTTCATCTAATTTTGCTTTTAATCCTGTGCTGATCATCCTTTTCTAAAAGATTATATGCTGAATGTTTCGGGAAATAAAAATAAAGGCTCAGAATGAAAGGACTCCACTCTGCTCACGTAATTAATGGGGCCCCATATTCCAGCAAAAAATCTCAAGCTCACGTTCCTCAGGATTTGAACAAGACTGATTTCAGTATCTCTTTAAATAATTCAAGACAAAAAGAACATAGTCTGTGCTTCCATCTTTTGCCTGTGGCAAGCAATTTTCATTAGCATTTCAAGTTTCCTCTTTTCTATTATAATTTTTTTATTTTAAAAGTATTGAATGAGTGGTCTGGGAAAGAAAAGAAAAATCAAAGATACTAGATAAGGATGCCAGGACAAGAATTTATTTAGGATAGGAGTTGTATGGACCTTTCAATGTATAGGGACCCACGGAAAGCCCTCAGGCCAAAGTTAAGAGAACATCCAATTTCATGCTCCAAATAATTTTACACTCTTTATATAGGCTCAGCTATGCACAAGCAAGGAAATTCCACAGACCTGTAAACACTTCTTATGTCTAATAATAAGAAATGTGTATATAGCAGCATTACACATCTTATGACAATAACAAGAACAACTCCCACTTGGAGGTGGGAGGTCAGAAACCCAATTTGCTTTGTAACACAAGTATCAGTTTGTATACACACATCCCCATAGATGGAGCCGTTTGGAAGTAGTGTGTGTACTGTCTGTGGTGATGACAGATGGAAAAGCTGAAGCAGAAAGACACAAGTATGTGCAAATGTCTAAGTCTATACTTTTACAGTATTTGGTTGAAATACTGGTGAATGTATGGCTACATGAACTGGTAAAATTTACTGCTTCTTAATTTTTAATACAGAAATATATGTTTTTTTCAGTTGTGTAGACTTAGGCACTTGAAGATATTCAGCACCTATTATTTTGCATTTCATATGTATGACCCACAAAATTGCTAATACAAACAAACTAAAAAAGACAAAACCTTCTGGTAGATGTTCAAGGAAGCACAGAAATTTGATATTTGTCATTCACTTCAGTAGGAATTAAGTGTAGCTTGAAAAAAGATCCTAGTTTGAAGAAAGATCATGTGAATCAAGACTTCTAAAGAGTCTAGCATGTAACAAATCTCTTAATAACCCCCCAGCAACACACACAAGCAGGAAGTGGGCACTGACAGTGCTTAATTCAGCACTCAGCTCTGTTGGCTCAGGAAAGCACGTGAGCCTTCTCTGTACGTCCCTTTGGTGCATGGAGACCAACTCAAATGTGGGATCATCTGGATTTCAGTGGGATGCTCTGCACCAGCCTGTAAACTGTTAAGAGTAGTTGGATAAACTGAACTATGATCAAAGCCCTGTACAATCTACAGCACCCACACCCAAACTCATTGTAAATTTTTTCAGTTTTCATAATACCTGATGCTGAAACTGAAAATTTCAAGGTAGCTTAATTCATATTAAAATTATGAAAGACCATTTTTTTGGTGCCCAGCATTAGCAAGGCAACTGAGAAAGACAAAGAGACTGCAGCATTTCAGTCAGGATTATCAAGAGTACATTCATGAGCAGAAACTTTAAAAAATCTATAAAAATGTAAAACTAGATTCTGGATTTCCATTTTGCCACATAAGACACTTTTGTAGGAAATCCCATGGTCAAGGATGCATGATGGATGCTCTGCTCATCTGCTGCAAACACAAAACATTCTGCATTGTTAACACAATGTGATCTTTCTTTCCTTTCAGATATAAAATATGTTCTTTATATACATTTCCATAACCGAGACCCAAAGAAATTAAGGACAGATCAACATCATCCGCAGCAACAACAGCATAAAGCAGTCTGAAACAGTGCAATGAAAGATATGTCAGACTGTTTTTAAGGTTGACTGGATCAAAAGAAACCTTTACAAAGACTTTTAAACTTAAAAAAAAAAAGAGGAACACAATGATCAGAGAATGGAACCCTGTATCACGGATATAATGTGATGCTGTTAGGGTATGAATAGCCTAATAGTCCTCCAGGGCCACAGCAGATGGTGTAAAAGAACTGAATTAAAGGCTGTCAATTCATTTTTGGCACCTGTACGGGGTAGACAGCCACCCCAAAGGGACAGGATTCGTTGATGAATGGAAATAGAACTTATTAAAAGAATTGTCCAATGAAAGCAAGAAATGGCACTGAGGTCCACAACATCTCCTACACTGAGGTGAGATCCTCTCTGCTCAAGCCCACATCATGAGTGACTGGGGAACTGGCAGTAGCAAAGGAGCTGGCTCTGCAGAGATGAGTGGCTGATGGGATCCCACAGCACTTGGTACCATGAGGAAATTCTAATTAGAACCATTGCAATCTATTTGACCATGGCATTGGTCTACATTACATGAGGAATGGCCTCTTGCCAGAACATTGGCCCTCCAGCCAGGAGTGCAAGCGCTTTTACTTGTGCAAAGGTGCACAGCACTAAAATGGCTTAACTGCCAAGCTTGTTTTGTCTTTCAGTTTTAAGTTACTGGCAGCTGCTAATGAAAGTCATCTTTGACCTCATCAAAGTTAATGAGCTTTGGCACTACGCTCCTGAATGCGGCTGTGAAAGTCCTGCTTCCGCCAGTAGTTGTGTTACTGCTTGTTCAGGGGCCTCTCTGCCTGGCTTTCTGTACCGTGGAGTCACGTCCTTTTTGGCTATGAGTCATCACAGTCAGTCAGCCACATGGTCACTTTTCAGTTCAAATCACCTTTGGGCTAGATTTAAGTGGTTTAACCATGGGAGGGTTTTCATTGTCTTGTTTCTACCTTCAGACCTTAGCGACAAAGCTGACAGTCAATGTTGGTGTTTATCCATTAGTCAGCTCAAAGTTTTGCTTTGACAGAGATATAGAGACACCATATAAAGCAGATAAAACTCACTGCAATCCACCACCTCAGCAGGAAGGGGCACAGGAATTATTTTAACACTTAAAAGTAGATAAAACCCTTGCTGCATGTGTTTGGTCTGTAGTAGTAAGTTTGACAAAATGTCTGCCTCTGTTCCTTCCCAGGCTGTGCATTAATGCTGACACTGATAACAGCTTATGAAGCACGGCTGACACATGAATGGGCTCAGAGACGAGGTTGGGGCAGGTGCTGCAGGGCTCCACTGCCTTCTACATATCCACCCAACAATGCTACTCTCTGTTTTGCAGCTTAAAATTGCAAAAGCCACATGTGGTTGGCTACTTTTTGCCCTTTTTTTGCCTCCTGCCCTCCCTACCAGCCAATGTTTGGGAGCTCCTGATTCGATGCTCCTTCAGCAGCTGACCTCTAAACTGCAATGGTCCCATATTCTGGGGGCTGGTCCCTACCTGCCTGGCTCCTCATTATCTTATCATTGTGCATCTGCTTGTGACACATCAGGAAACTGGCCCACAACTCTGATGACGCCTCCGGAGCACAAATATCCCCACCTGAAAGACATGTTCAGTCTAACTCAGTAGTTAGACTGACGTTCTTGCACCTGAGTTTCACTAGGAACTTTCAGATTTGCCACCTACACTGCCATTTAGGGAGCCTTGACAGGTTGCTATCTCTCTGCCAACTTGATCAGAAATTCTGAAATTCAGAGGTGATAAGATCACAAGGATTAGTTCAGTCTTCTACAGAGACAGTAGTTCAGATTTGCTTGCCCAGCAAGCCTGTGATGCAAAACCCTGTCACTAGGTTTATCTTCCTGGTCTTGACCAGTTCTCACTGGGATAATACAGTTTGACTTCAAGTCAACTAATAAGCTTAATTAAAATTTGTATTTCCTTTCAAATAGCATACTGATTTCAGAAGAATTTCCAACATAGACCTAGTCTGCCTCATTTAATAATTTATTGGTAAAGTTAAATTAAATTTAAGTTGCTAACATTATAGAAAAATAAAAGGAGAATGTCTACTTCCCTAGTCAATAACTTCATCTGAAACATGTATGTATTTCAAAAATAAAACACTGTTGAATTTTTCAATAATTTTAAGCTGCATATTCAACATCTTTGCTGCAAGGGTAAGAACAGACACAGGAACTGGCAGCAAATGATTACAGATGTAAAAAAAGAGTTGCATTAGCTACCAGTTCTGTGAATTCACTCCAGTTCACCTTCAAACCTAATATGGCAGAGAAGTAGCCAGAGCTGGTTTTGCTCCTCCTCTGCCACCACCAGGAAGAGTTGCATGAGCAGAGGGTTAAGCTCACAAGGCACAGTTTCAACTGTGCACAGTATAAGGAAAATCAAGCATAACTTTTTAAAGTCTGTTGGTTTTTAAGTGTTTGGAGCTAATGGACTTATTTCAATTTCCTGGTAAATGGCTGCCTGCAGGAACTAAATGGTGTGACAGGATGTGGGTGCCTAAATTTTATCTCCATTTAGCAGAGCAGTGGCCTGCACTTAGCAGAGCAGCTCTCAGCTTGCATTGCCAGCAAGCACCTTCAGATTCCCAGGCAAGGCTGCCAGTCAACCCACAAATGAGCAAAGTTCCTCACTGGGGTAAGGGGAATGGTGGTGATGTACAGAAGCATTAACACTTCAGCCTACATTGTTTGAAGACACAGAATTTTGCAAAACTAAAGAACCAGAAAGTGTAGCTGCCCTAATGACTCATTTTTTTTCATTTTTAGTGTGCTTTTTTAGCTACAAAGCACTACCCAGGCAACCACCACAATGACACCAACCTCATGGTACACTATGAGACACCAAATATGTAAGAAAAAAACCTGTAATTTACCTTCTGTGAGCATTGCACAGAATATCCAGAGGCTGTCCTGGGCTAGGATGATCTGAGTTGCCCAGTACAAACTTCCAAAGTACTTTTTTCTTTTATCNAAGCGCCACAGGTCCCATTTCTGCTCTTCCCCAGTGCTCCCAGAAGCAAACACCTTGTGCTGTTAAACTGTTGGGCCCCCTCCCCACACCACTAACAGACTGTAGCCAACCCTGCTTTCTACTGTTGCCTTATACTTTCCAGCACTGAACAGGAATCTCTCTGGGGCTGACTGCATGAAAACTTTGTAAAAAAGCACTTTAGTCTTCTGTTTTATTGCTTCTAGTACTTTTTAACAATCTAGCAGACCCATCGAGTTATTCACAGCTTTTCTCATACATTGGAATAATTTGTTAATTTTTTATGGTTTATGTGATTTCATGAATTAATTTCTTCTTTTTGGTAATAATTACTTTGAATTGTATCTACAGTAGTAGATATTATCTTTTGTTAGTATCACTTTAGATGGGTTTTCGTCTTCAGAAAACCACTGGTACCTACATAAACACTCACAAATCCAGCTTTTATTTTTTTCTCTGGCTTTACTGCTCCCTCTTCCATTTAGGCTGAGGCACACACTTGCACAGTATGTTGTCATAATTTCCTTACAGCTTCTAGGATTTCAGTTTATATTTGTATACTTTCTTTCCCATCCATTCTAAAATGCTTTCTCCTAGAGTTAACTTTTAAACTCTTGTCTCAGAGAAGACTACAGCTCATATTCTGCAGAAATAGCACTGGAGATTTCAAAGGACATATAACTTTTACTGTTAAAATTACAGATGCCAGAAGATAGCATATATACTTGGAATAGATTGCATTTATGTAACATAATTGCATCTTTCACTTTCTAATATTAAGTGTGCATATATTTTTAGAAGACTAACTCCAAATAGAACTCATAATACAGAAGCTCTTAATGGTCTATCTCTGCCACTGCCTTAAACTGTGTGAGAAGCCCTTTGGTTAGGTATGCTGGGAGCTTGATACAATGGAGTGAATTAACTGTGTTTCTTTGTCTGCCCAATTTCCAGTCTAACTTAATGATATTTGCAGTGAGATTCTACAAATGAGTGCCTTGGCCTCACAAAGAAGAAAGCAAACTCGATTAATGTGCACTCCCAAGCACTGGGAATGGAGGATTTTTCAGATCATTAAAACAAATCACTGCATCTGCATATTGTTAGCTGTGCTTTTTAAAAGTAGAATATATTCTCTGTGGAAAAAAATAAAATTAAAAATTAAAAGTAAATCAATTAAAACATGACATTAAACCAAGTCATGGGAATTTTTTTAGGTAAAAAGTGGTGACACTACAGCAAGAGCAAATCAATCACTGGAAAAATTACACACTGCCTAACAGTAAGATGAGAGGCACCCAAATGGCCTCAGGTTCCATCCTTCATGCATCAGAAGAAATGGATGAATATTACTATACCAACAAACCTGAAAATGCTTCCAAGATTTCTGGTCCAGATCAAGCACCTGACACCAAAGGGGAAGCACCTCCATCTGCCACACTGGCTCTACATGAAGGAAGCCTAAATCTGCAGGAGAGATGGAAGCAGCAGCGTGTGTCAGGGCGGCTTCCTGGGCAGCCAGAGGGCTGACAGCCAGGCAAGGATGTTTACACCTGGGTGTGTCACACCAGATTTCTCTTCTACCTTATAATTTTTATGCATTTTTAATTTCACAGTTTGCATTATTAAGCTTTTGAAAAAGATCCCTATTAGTACAGTTTCTCTAATTTAAATTTTAAAAAATACCCAACAAATAATTCTGTCTGCGTAACAAAATTCCAAATATTAGAAAACAGCAAAAATCAGTTGATTTCAATAAAGTTACCCTGACAGACAGATCATAAATGCCAGTAGAAAGAAATACAGAAAATTCATTCTGTTTAATTATTAATCTGCTGTCAGCACAAAGGTAGTGCAATTGGGTGTGTCCTTGAAATGCCTCTGGCCTTTGTAAGCAGGAAAGTGGTCAGAATTTGTTTTGCAGAAGATGAACAACCCCTGCATCTCCAGAGAATCCTTTGAATATCTCAGATCTGGAAAATCTGCCTTCTGTGATGTTCAAACCTCATTTTGTTTCTGTAGCATGCAGACAACGCCTATCTAAACTGAGAAACTAAGGAATCTTTTTGACTTCCACCTTTTCCTCATAGGAAGGCTTCACCTATGAAGAAGGCACAAGCTGAGACAGTGCTTGCTAACTTGATCATTACAGTAATAAATCCATCAAAAACAATATTAAAAAGACTCGCCAGTAAGATTTCAAGCACTGGACACTGAAACACGATTAAATCTAATTATTTTTAGCAAAGAATCATCAAAGAGCTGAAATTCAGAAAGAATTTTGGATATTAAAACAACAGGAGGAATATGAAAAGCAAGTGTATCATAAAGATAATGACTAGAGAGACCAAGCTAGGATGTATTTGCAATCAAACTGGTTTCTCCTCTAGCAACTGCATTGTGAAGGATTTAGATGGAATCTGTGGTCAAGAAACATCTAACATTTCAAAAACTCAGCATCACACACAGTCAGCCATTCCCAGGATTATTATGAGTGAAATCTCCTGTCTCTGTATGACAAGAAGTCATAGAGATTAGGGTTTGAGCTTGTTTTTGAGCTAAAACTTTGAAGCACTTTTTGTTCTGAAATGTAGCATCACAATGAATTTTGTGACAGATCATTTCCCTAATGATCACATTTCCTGTAGTGAGACTTTTCATCTTCCTCCATGACTGCACTAACACTGCAACCACACACACTCCTCAACACCTTCCACCTCCAGTGAAGAGGCTCTAACAGTCCCATAGATTGAAAGAGGACTCAAAGAAATATGTCACTCTTACTTAAGTCCTGGGTCAGGGCTCTGCATCACCAGCACAGATCTGTTTTGATTTGGGGGCTGGATTTATTTTACAAGAAAGGTAGATAGTAACTTCTATAACCATCTGCCTCACTAAGACCTATCATCCTGATCATGTTAATTCTCATTTGCATTTGCCTTCTGCAATGCCACAATAATTCCAGATCAGAAAATAAATGAAGCTGCTAAACATACTGAGCCCTGCTATAAAATTCCTGGGACATTACTGTTACTTCTCTGCTCTTGATCTACTCTTCTTCATGTTCATTAAAAAATGCCACCCTCTGATCTGACCCAACTGTCCAAGCAACCCTTTTGTTTGTGCTCAATTTGATACCTCTGACTGGAATTAGGCAGAAATTTTCTGTTGAAGATGACAGCAATCCTCTCCCAGGAAGAACAATTAATGCCCTCAAGTCCTCCTGCAGTAGTCTTTGCTGAATATCAGATTAAGTTCTAGCAGCCACTCTTACTTGGATGACAAGTACTTTATGCAGAAAGTTAACCCAGGATTTCTACAATTGGCTGAGGTGATGTACAGGTCTCCTACCATGCTGCTGATTGACCAACAGTGTTCATTAAATTAATGGTTTGTTTCATACATTAATCAGTGTCATACTCTCAGTTTGGGTTGTTCAATATGGCTTTTTGCTTCAGTTTGCTGTAAAATATGTGACTTCCTTTATGAAATTACAGTCACAAACAATCAACTTCAATATTTCAATTTAAAAAATGCTCATCCTTTTGTCTTCATTTCTGATCCTCTTTTTTTGGCTTGTTACTCAGCAAAAGGTCCAGAGTATTCCTTTTGTTCAGCAGTTTTTCAAGTGACCTTTTGGAAGTCAGCATTCAGAATGTTTCCATTTAATGGAAATAATAACTTTTACTTGCTAAAGTGTTCTGAGCTCTGTCAAACAGCAAGATGTTTAGGAAGGTGCACTGAAGTCCATTTATGACAGCTGTATGAGGTGACAACTTGTTATGATGAACAGGTGTCCCAAGGCTCTCTTCTTTTGCATTTCCTTTAATAAATAATGTTTAGCAGCACCTACTGAAATTAATGTAATCTGATTTCTGTAAATACATACTTTTCCCTCTAATGACACAAATATTTTGCAACATAATATTTTTATGACAATAAAAAATGGTTTATGAGTCTCATTGTCTCACCTAAAAGATGGAAATGACTGTCACTACAATTACATTTCACTCAAAACCACTTGATGTGTGTGACATAATCAAGATTCAGGTACACTCCTGAAAGCAGGAATCTATTCTAAATCCTTTGGAAGAATCATTGTGTATCTACTTGCATACAGAAATCCACACACTGTAAAAACTGGGAGCCCATTCATGGGTTTTGAATCCTGAATGGTGTCCATGGGGTGGCCAAGAGATCAAGCCTTGCTTGTGTGTCTGGCCAAATGAATGATGTAGTTTAAATTCTCTATAAGGAATCCCAAGGAATTTGACCAAATTTGAATTAGTGAATAACTCTGCTTTCTTAACAGCACAGATTTAAATAAGTGAAACAGTGAAACCTTATTAACACTGATTTTAAAGACAAGCTATGTTGTCTTAGGCAAAACTCTCACAAACATATTTTGAAAGCTTCTCCAGGTAAGAATCTTCTGAAGAGGCACTATAATCCTTACTCTGAGAGGAATTCCTCCCCCTGCACCTGTAAGAATTGTCTATTCTCTTTCTCAGACTGGAAGAACGACAGTGTTCTGCCTACACTTCCTGGAAACAGTGCCTGGGCCTCTGTGTCTGTTTTTATCAAAATATCCATCAAAGGTCAGGTAATTTTCCATACTCATCAAGAGATAAAGATGCTACCTATCTTGATGAATCAGTTCAAGAGTGTTATTGCATTTCCCTCAAAAGGGATTAGATATAATCACCAAGAAAATGAAGTGCATTATTTCCATGACTGTTTCCAAGTGTGCTCAGAATTACAATTGTAGCAGATTCCACAACTCCCTTCCACTGTGGCCCTCCAATCAGCTCTTCCCTGGTTTTGGAGCTGGTGGCAGGGGACAAGAAGCTGAGCAGGAAATCAGTCAGGAAGAGCTAACTAGACTTCTGCACTAGTTCTGGCAGCTAGAAGAAAGTATGCTTGGGACAATGAGAACAAGTTTTAAAAAAGAAAAAAGAGAAAAAAGAGAAAAGAGCAGAAAAATGCTATCATTGAAGAAATGCTGGAGATAAACCAGTAGGTTTTCATCCACTTTAGACTAATGGTAAAAGGTGATTGTGCCTGCAGTACTAATTTACTCCTTTCATGAGAAAGAAACCCCCTGATTTACTGGGAAAGAAAACCATGCCATTTGCTTTAGCATCAGAGCTGCAGTTGCTACTACAAGTTATCTGTAAGTCAGCACATTCATTGTAAGCCATTACAAAGGTCACAAGTGCCGAAACAGATAAGGGATTTAGGAACCTAAATGACCCTCCAAATAGTCATTAAAAAAAAAAATAAAAAACAACAACAACAACAAAGTCTGTCATCTTCCCCAGCACTTTTGTTTCCTACCAACATCCACTGTCCAAGTCTTGGGGCTGATTAGTGATATAAAAATAAAACCTTACAGCTCAAAACAGAGACAGTGCAGTGGTTTTTCAAAGGAATCCTTCTCCTACTTCCATTTCAATTCTATTCTCCATTAGATGGGAATTACTGCTCTTTGTCCAAACTGAAACTTAATGCATTCTGAAAACTCTAGTTCCACATTTCCTGAAGAAACACGGATCTATTGAAGATTGTTAAATTATCCTTTATATTCACATCATTTACTTTTAATGTGGCAACTACTTTTAGATGTTTCACTCTTTTTACAAGAATCAGGAGTGTCTCATAAAGAAACATTTCAAGTCTTTTACAAAGGCTTTGCAAATAAATAACATCAACAAATGCAATGTTCACTTTTCCGTATTTTCAGTAATAATTGAAAACAATACAAAAATAATGATGACACCAACACAAGGTATTTTCATGGTCATAAAGACAACAGAAACAACTGCCACCCCCAGAAATGAGTAAGAAAGACAGACCAATGGGATGTCATTGGTCAAGTGGTACAGGGATGTGGTAGCTTTGGCACTAAGCTTCTGCAAAAAGATGAATATTTACCCAGATATTTTAATAAAAACTAAACAAACAAATTAATCCACATCAACACACAAAATCCCCCAGAATTTCATTATTAATTTTCAACTCTATTCCAAGCATTGAAAGAGAAGCTCCGAAATAACTTTATATACTTCATTTACAGCATTGACAGAACTTCAACACAGAATTTCAGCCTGAAAAGTCACAGATACATGATTTTTACAGTATATAAAATGTACAATGACTTTTTATAATAAAATCATACACACATAAACTGTTCCAAGTCATTGTCCAGGGAGCAAAGACAATTACTCAAGAGCTGGCAAATATCCATTTGCATTGCCAGTGCAAAGCCCTACTCCTTTTCCTTTCCTAACACTGTGCTGAACACCCACAGAGATGTTTCATTCTGTGATCACAGACCGCTCTTTTGGTCCAGCTTAGAACACGGCTCCAGAGCACATGGTGAGGATACCTTTCACCTGCAGAGCTGATTCTGTGCTTGAGCCGTGGACTTAGGGAGGCAAAGAACCACGAGAACACAGAGATCTCACAGCTAAGTAGTAAAATGGTGGTTTAGGTAACAGGATTAATATTCCAGCTCTCATCACAGAATTCTTGTATGATGCTACAAAATGTACTCACACTAAATTTTACATTTATCATTAATAATTGGTCTGCATTTAACACGTTCTTAATTTTACCAGTCTGATTGACAGAAGTGGTGACTTTTCAAAACTGCAAATTAATTTGACAAGCACCCCATTCCTTAAAGCACCCCTACCTTCAGTTAATTTTTCTGATTATTAGACTGATCTTCTCTTTGAGCCATTTTATCATCACAAGTATGATGATCTATATGTGTCTCTACTAGCTGGAGAAGATGAGCAGCAGCTTCAAAAAACTCAAAAAGAAGCAAGCATTTCTAGTTGTAGAAAGTTTTCAGTAGAAATTCTGTGAATATGGCCTGAACTGTACATTGAGCAACACAGATGTAAAACACCGAAAAGATTTTCATTCTCTTCACAGAAAAGAGAATCCAGTAGAGGAAAAACCTCTTTCTGAAGTTCTGAAGAACTTCTTTCAGGGAAGACACTGACTGCATCCACCACCACTGCAAAGACCTGGGATCAGCCATAAGTCAGCTTTGTCATTCTATCATTGCAGTGCTCTTCAAAGACTACCTTAGAGATCTAAAGCAATTTTTAAAAAGTGTGTAGGGTTACTCTACCTGCTTCCTTCCCCCTATGGTTACTCATTATCTTGAGGAAAGGCTGTCATAACAGACAGAGCTCAGATTTTACAGAAAGATGACATTAATAAACTGTTATTATACACATATTACACAATACAACTCAATTCAAGGCTTTGCTTACTGCTGTATCTTATGATCAACTACTGCATTTGCAAACAGAGCCATTCCAAATGCTTAACATTTCAGAACAAAACCTTTTCACTCAAACTTGCAGCCATCCAAACCCGAAAGCCCTTATGACCCTGAAATCCAACATTGCAAATTAAAAACAATCAATTCCACAAAAATCAACCAAACAAAAACCAAATCAAAACCACTCAACCCTCTGCAGTGTAGATATTTTAAAAAATATTCTATACTGTATTATGGATCCAGGTCACACTTGAATTAATTTCAGGCAATCAATCTCCAGAGCTTCTATCTACAGAATTCACCATCTGATCATCAGGAAACATGATTTTTTCTTTTCAGTCTAAATAAATCAGTGAGGTCAATTACATGTCAAAATTAATTTATTATTGTTATTACTATTTATATTAGTAATAACACTGAGATATGACGGTGCTGAATGCAACCTAAAATGTTTTTGAACTGAAGAGAACAGAATGTGGAACTTCTCTTCCACATCCAGATGCTGTTCATGTTAGTTCATCTCCTGCAGCTAGAGGAACAGCTACAGGAACAGGGAGGGTGGGATTACATGCTCTCCCATACCAGAGTGAATGCGTGTGTGTGTTTGTAACACACTATCTACACATTCTGTTGTTTGTTTAATGCATTTCACTCACTGGTGGGAGAATGCAATATGGTAATGAAAAGATTACACAGCTAGAGAAAATAATCAATGCAAATAAATATAATGCCTTTGTATGTGACTTGATTTTTTACTGTTTTCACATAGCAAGAGAGGAGCTTTGGAACCCCTTAACTTTTTACCCACAGTAGTTTTATCATTAAGTGTTATCTTCCAGGAATACTTCCACGAGTTGCTGATGTGTATAAAAGTTTTAAGAGCACAATGTGAGGATATGTGCAATACATGGACATTTATATTGAAACCTGGGAATAATTTATTGCATGCTGCTTTGAATGAAGTGTTGTATGTCCCTTTCTCAGAAAAGGAATAAATAGCACAGGGGATTATGCAAGTTCTCTGGCTGGCCACGTTTGCTGCTATCACTTTTTCCATTATCAGTCTTTCCTCTCACCTCTGTAGCATTCCTTTTTAAGAAATATCCTTGCTGTCCAGAATCAGATCAGAAATCCTTTCAGGACAAGACCATACTTCATCCTACATTTGTCCAGCACCTGGCCCAGCAAGAATGATTGACTACAACTATGGAAAATAGCTATCCTATAAACACAGAAGACAGTCACAACCCCACAGAGGAGCTGCTCCCTCCTGACTTCCCAACTAGCTCTTTCTTTCCTTTCCAAATATTCAGTATTCACAACTTCAGAAAAACTTTCAGAAAATATTAACCCGCAGCTGCACACTATAATTTTTCACGCTGTTTCAGGGACCAACACATGAAGGTCCTCTGAAAATCTGATAATTTTCTTCTATGTAAAAACAGTTTCCAAGTGTTTTGGAGCTTACAGTCAAAAACAGGGATATCTCTTTTAAGCACCTTTCTCAGGACAGCTAACAGAAAATCAGATCTTGGAGTTTGAAGACTCCCAGTAGGTTTAAAAAA
>VYXD01004234.1:1294083-1321359 GCA_013397195.1 Hylia prasina | reverse complement strand
AAAAACCAGAAAGATAAAATAAATTCTGTAAGACACTTGAAAGCCTTTTCAGACTTTCCACCGACATCACCACTGAGGTGAGCAGAAATTCTATTGTGAAGAGAAACAGAGAGCATCAGCTGCAGTGAGAGCAGCTGAAAATGGCATTTCTGACATGCATTTTGTTATGAAGATGTCTTCCTTGCTTGGTGAGAGTGTGGTTTTTAGAAGCCATGGTTTGCAAGCAGTCCTTCCCTTGCCATTTAAGGCACCCTCCTGCAATGACGCCACACTTGATGACATCCACATTGTAATTGGTTTTCTTTCCAATATTAACGCAAAAACTCCAACCAGCTACTGCACCAAATATTTATTCTATTCTAGTCTATTTATTCAGGGCAGTGCAAAACTGCATCTTAGCAGGCCATTGAGCCCAGCATTAATTACAGCAGGAAGACAAATGCAACTGATGCTTTCTTATTAACTTTTGGAATAACTGATCCACATATCTTGGCATTTTTCTCCTGAACTGTTCTGTGATTTCTAATTAATTTAATGTATCCTGTGTTGATTCAAATGGCATATGCCTCTATAAATAATATCTTACTACATATTAAAACTTAACTATTTTATTACTTCAAAATCCTCATGGCCAAACTGATCAGTCTGTGGAAAAGTAAAAAATTGTGATTTTGGCAGGCCAAAACCACAGGATCTTATGAAAGTTTCAAGTCTGAGTATTATAAAGCCTTGATCTGTTACTGTCAAGGTTAAATAACTCTTTATAGATTTCACATTCATTTCCTTTGTATTCAGCAGCATCCCACTGTAAACCTTCTAAACTGTAGAGGAAGCTGACACTGGGTTAAGCTGTTATTATTCATACTTTTTTTCTAAGAGCAAGAGTATTGGCTGTCTCTCAGAAACAATTATTTCTCAGTCATTTCAGTAGCAGACAAAGACAGCAAAATCAGAAATGCTACTGGTGTCTACTAACGCATATTTCTTTCTGCTCTTCCACATCTTTCCCTCAAACCTCAACCACATTTCTTACCTCAAACTAACACACCAGACTGCAGGTGTGTGGAGGATGCAGAAAGATCTTTCACTTCTGTTGAGGCAGCACAGTTGAGCACAGAAGTATTAATGAAGCTGCAAACGAAGTTAAGCTTTTTTCTGTACTTTCTGTACTCAGTCTGAGGTATCCTAAGTATTACCCTTCCACTCACACACATTGCACAGTTATGCACATTCCCAGACTGTATTTTGGGAGGAGGGACCTTGTATACAGCATACAAGAGATCTAGGGCAACAATCTCTTACTGCTATCAGGGACAAAGTAAAATAAATTCCACATAATTTTAAAAATATATATTTCATCATTTAAAGAAACTGTCATATGAATAAAGAAATCCCCCAGATACTCTATCCAAAACTCATTAAAACTGGAAGATTTCTCTAAGGTGTATACACACATGATTTTGCATTCATTTTAGACATCAAAGGTCTATCTTAAGAGGTTAATCAAACTGCTGCAGTAGCAGCACTGGTCATCTTTCCTTTGATTATGTGAGTGTACGATTTTACATTATATGCTGACAAAGTCAGTTTGGCCTACACTTCTCTAGAACAGTTGTTTAGGTTTACAACTTCTACCACTGAGACTCCTAAAACACCTAATTTACTAGACAGGTTTCCTATTGTATTTACCCTTAAGTGTGGAGGATTCTTTATAACACGAAACCTTTTGCAGCTGTGATCTGTTTAGCACACCTCAGCTCATCCACAGACACAGGAAGTAAAAGGCTTGTGGTCCAGGCTCTGGTGTCTCAAGAATTCATTGACCAGCTTCAGATATTTCACCCATATTTCACTCAATAATGGGTAAAATAGAGACTGTGGTTGATGTGATCGTGTTTTACAAAATTTCAGATTTCCTGAGGTTAAGCACAGTATGGGTTGCTCTTAGCACAAAAATACCAGCTCCCCATTGACAATACCTGTGCTTTAGGCCCTAGAAAAAGGTAGAAATTTATGCACAAGTCATTTGCACCGTACTTGTGCTTTCTTTGCTCAGATACACTACCCAAAATACTCTAATGCACAGCCAGTTTCTTCACATTCATTGGTGGTAGTTTACATGTTGCAAGACACAGGCATACCTGTAAATATTTAAGGAATTAGGACTTTACATTTTTCCACAAGGTGTTACTATCTTCAGCTTGACAGATGATGAAACTGAGGTCTGGAGAAAAGAAAGCACCACTTCACACCAGGAGTTTCTGAGACAGCCTAGACTGCAGCTGACTTTTGTCTCTTAGATCTTACTCTAGAAGCCTGACTCTGCTTTGCCATTTATCTTACCCTACTTTTCCCCCACATAAATCTTAATTTACAAGCCTCCAGAAAGCTCAGGTTTAATACTATCTTAAATATTCAATTCACAGTTTTGCAGTGTATATGATTACCTGGAAAGGCAACACTAGCCCTATATTTTTGTAACATCTCAGCTGAGACTCTGTATTATATATATCTCTGAGTGTAAAAATCTTTCAACTCATATAGGACATATGCTTCAGTTAACGAACTACTATTTCCTTATATATTTTACAAAGGGTTTCATTTTTCTATTAGACAGCTATTTTGATTATTTCTCTTACTGTCAGGAAAAGAGTCTATTTCAAAAGGCAATTAAAAATATTCCTCCATGGAGTCCACATTTTTGAAACAACAAAAAAGTCATTCATGCCCTACAAAAGGTACCTCTAGAGCTCTTTGCAAGGCAGTGGGATTATGAATGAAGAACAGACAGATTGTAAGAGAAGTCTTTGAAACTAAAGAATAGAAACCTAAGCAAGCAGGCCAGCCGAGAAGGCACTGACACAGAAGGAATAACTGCAAGAACAGTACTGCAAAGTAGTGGTATAAAAGAAAAGAAGTGGATCCTGTTAGCTATACAACACTATGGATAATATAAGCTAGCACTGAAGTGCTCACAGCTAGTTTCTAAAATCCTGGCATTGAAGGCTCCAAACTGCTTTACTTGAAAGGGAAAAAAGCCTGGAAATAGATAAAATGCTGAAACAGTTATTGAAACACCAGTGAAAAAGACCTGTTTGCAAGTGCATGGGTAGCCTGGAAATACATCAGGACATGCAGGCTAAAACAGTCAAGTTGCAAGGAAATAAACAACTTTTGTAACTGTATCTGTTATTTTAATCTTGATATGTACAGGAAGAAGTCAGAGTTTTGCCACTCTTTAAAACTTCTCACTTTTTTTTTTTTTTTTTTTTTTTTTCCCCAGAAATGCTTTAGGGCCTAAACTGAGCTTTGAAGAGAGTCAACTACTTCCTCCAAAATATACTGGATGCATTTCATAAGTTTGTCTGAAAGAAAAAACTGCTTGATTTCTGGTTATATACGATTTAAGATAAATCAGTGTGAACATCTCAGGAGGATGCAGGAAGCAGCAGAGCTTGGGGACACTGCTGTCTCACAGGCAGAGCTGGCAGTCTCAGTGCCAGCAGCCAGCTCGGTGAGCCCATCTGCACTGAGCAGGCACTAACAGCTGGCCCAACCCTGCCTAAGCCACTGCACTCCTGTAACACACACGCTCTGCTGGGGCTCAGAGAAACTCACAGCCACAGAGCTGAACTCTTGCTGAATTCTTGCTAGCAAGCTTTGCCCAGCACTTCACACCTTCCTGCAGCACTTCTCATTCCTCTGCTGTCTCGGATTCCATCTCTGCAGCCACCCCCGTGCTGTGCTCTCCCCCTTTGGTTCTCATCCTGGGACTGGCAGCAGAGGAGGAACAGCTTCCCAAAGAAGGGGGAATGACTCAGGGTAAGTCTGCCCTGCACAGGGGGATGCAGAGACACTTCAGAGACACTTGAGCTAACCACACCAGGTAGTTGACTGAATACAAAATTCAAGCCATGACAGCAGACCTCAGTGGAGGCGAATCTCTTCTGCCTTCCTGGTGGACCAGATTTATGCTTGTGAATATTGACTCTTAAAGTAGATTGAGAATGCAAACAGAGAACAAACATTTCCATGGCTCGCTGTTCTTTCCCAGCTGCCAGCAGGATACAGTAAATACCTCAATGCAGCCGCACAGTAAATGAGAACTGAATATATACAATGTATTCCCATCTTCAGCTGGAGACTGAAGATGGGAATACACCTGCTGAATACCTACACGTGCTACTGGACTAGCAGACAGATCTGAAGACAGGTCATGGGAGTCAGAAAAACAGAGCTTGATTCCTGACACTCACATTTTGAAAAGTCAATTCTGTTTCTTCCTCCCATTTCTTCTGCCTTATTTCATTATACATGCAGTGTTTTTAACATGCTTGCTGTTGATTTGTTCTTCAGAACCTTAATACATAAATATGAGTTCACCAAATTAAAACCAAAAGAAGTGGTTCCAAACACCAAGCCACAAAGAGCTGGACCTTCTTTAGAACTGGTCTCTGCATGTTAGTTTTTTGGCTTTAGGTCTACATTGGTAAAATATTCTTAGTATATCAATATACTGACGTGAGTGAATAAAAATGATAGAACATGTCTTTTCCCTACTATGTAGGAAAGACCCATTAATCTAGAATCAATGTCTCTTGTGCTGTCTGCAGCAACAGATATACCTATAGCACATCATCAACCCAGCCATCTGCTTGTTATGTTTGAACAGGTCTAGGTGAATGATTTAAAAAAAAAAAATCACATATTTAGTCCAAATCTGTATCTAATTTCAGTCCAGAATACAAGTTGTTCAGCCAAAGTGCTGCTGAGCTCCAACCAACTTGTGTCCTGCTCCTAGCTTAGGTGTGACAGCATAATGAAACTAAACTGCTTCCAGTTTAGCAGTTGCTTGTGTCTGGCAAGCCCAGGGCATGAGCAGAGCTGCCACTGTGTGCACACCAACTCCCTGCCTCAGTTCACTGGGACTAAAGTACTGGGGTGGTGCACAACGTGTAAAGCAGGTAATTTGTTGTAAATGATTAAGAGGTTCCTGAGTGCAGGACTCTGGGGTATGCATTTCAGAAACCCTCACATGCACCACTACAACAGAAAAGAACAGTCCTAAACAGAACTTAGAGTGGGGCATCTGTAAGAGGACAACATCAATGGTGATGCTCTTCACTTTCTTCTATCTTAATATATGTTCTCCTGCCAGAGAAATTCCCCTTACACTTTATCCTGCACATAAAATGAACCAATATTACTAAGTTCCACTGCTTAAAAAAATAGGTGACCAGACTCTTTCCAAGGGTATAGACTGACCTGTGAAAAAGATTTTCATGGAAAATCACAGCCATAGGATAAGCTATATGAAAAGAAAATGTAACACTTCCAGCTGGAAACCTGCACAGCTGTTGGGCATGGAGACTGCATGACCAGAATTTCAAGTCTGTGTTGGTTTTGGCTGGGGTAGAGTTAATTTTCTTCACGTTATCTATCATGGGGCAATTTGGATTTGTGATGAAAAACGGGGATAATAATCCAGAGATGTTTTCGTTATTGCTGAGCAGTGCTTACACAGTTAAGGCTTTTCCTGCTTCTCATACCACCGTGCTAAGGGAGAAGATTGTGGGTGCACAACAAGCTGGGAGAGGACACAGTTGGGACAGGTGATCCAACTGCCCAAAGAGATATTCCATATGGCATCATGCTCAGTATAGGGAGCTGAAGGAAGAAGTGGGGACATGCAGAGTGATGGCATTTTTGTTCCCAAATAACCATTATGCGTGATGGACCCCTGCTTTCCTGGGGATAGCTGAACACCTGCCTGCCCAGGGGAGGGCAGTGAATTAATTCCTTGTTTTTCTTTACCTATTAAATTGTCCTTATCTCAACCTATCATTTTCCTCACTTTTACCCTTCCAATTCTCTCCCCAGTCCCACTGGGAGGCAGTGAGCATGCAGCTGTGTGGGGCTGAGTTACCAGCTGAGGTTAAACCACAGCAGCTCTCGTTGGTGCCCAATGTAAGGCTCAAGGGGGTTGAGATAACAACAGCTTTGATTGAAATGTGTTAGATCAAATTTGTAGCCTTTATTGCTGTTTGGCTGCTTTGGGCAGATTCCAGTGCTTGCCCTGGGCTCAATTCCTTACAGTACATTGGTGTAGTGCTCCTCTGTGGCTGCTTTTTGCTTTCCCTGCTGCTGTGCTGCTGATCCCCTCACTCTGCTGTGCTTGGGGACATTCTGAGGACAACAATGGTGATGCACAGGGACTGGCAGATGGCCGGGGCAGTGCTGCTGTTCCTGTGCTGCTGTACTGGACATGCTGGAACTGCAGTGTGAGCTTGAGCCACAGGGATGGTGACCTGTGGAGGAGTCCACGGGAGAACAGGTACATCTAGCAGTGTTTCTGGCCATGGCTGTGCTGGTGCCATAGCAGGAGTGCCCCTGAAAGCATCAGGGCCCAAGGACAGGTCCATGCTGCAGCAGGGACACTTTGAAGCACTGGTGGCTGTTCATGAGGCTGTGCTGGAGCACCTGAAATCATGTGGCCATGGATAAACCCACAGCAGAGCAGGAACACCCTGCAGGGACTGCAGCCAGGGGCAAGACCATGCTGGGCAGGTTGGTTTTCTGAGGGGACAATGGCTGTGGGTGAGGCCACGCTGGAGCAGGTCTATCTCCAAAGCTACTGTGGCCCATGGACAGGGCTGTGCTGGAACAGCTGCCCCATCAGAGCTACTGCGGCTGTGGATAAATCCCTGCAGCAGCAAGTGTGTCCCTGAAGAGACTGGCTCATAGACAAGGCTCCACTTGGAGCAGGTACAACCCTAAGGGCCGGCAGTCTGTGAGTAAATCCAAGCTGGAATAAGGGCAAGGGGAGGCGTTCATTGCAATGTAAAACCTGATAGGGAGTGGGCAAGAGATCATAATAGAAACACCTTTAAATTGTTGCAACCCATGACTTGAGTTGCATATTATATAACAAGAACTACCCAAACCTATGGAGGAGAAGCCTTACAAGAAATAAGTGCATCAGGAGCCTCAACTGAGCTGGCTTTGGGGCCCAATAACCACAAAACAAGCCACCTATCTTGTCTTGAGTATCACCACAACATGAAGCCAAAGCCACGGACTAAATGGACTCAATGGACATGTGGTGGACATCTTATGAACACTTTGCAGTGGTTGATAGACTGAGGGAATAATAACTGTGTATTATACCAAATGATGGAAGTCAGGTGGTGGTTAAGGTTGTGTCGGGCAGTGTAGGACATAAATGGTATGGGATTAAGAAGAAATCCCTGTATTATAAACACAGTTTCCAGCACAAACCCAAAACATAGTCCCATACTAGCTACTATGTCCAAAATTAACCACTATCCTAGACAAAACTAGTGCCTGCTGAAGCTTGGTACTTTTCACTTGGAAAAAAAACAAAACAACAAAGTCCTACTCAAAACTATCAAGCAATTATTTCATTTCTTGAAATAAAGAAGTGGCTCAGAAGTGGGTGAAAGCTTTTGAAAGCTGTCAAATTGCTAACACTTTTGTGGAGGAGGGGGGAAACTTGAAATAATGATCTAATGGAAACAGTGCTTGTTCTGCAAGCATTTCTTTTTCCTAAAGGGAAGCAAAGGTGCTTTTCTGACTTTTTTGGCTTGGGTTAGGGGTTTTTGGAGGAGGGCTTTGAGGCATTGGTCTGTTTTATGGGTACCAATACACATCTCCTTCTTATCATAAAAATTAGTTGGATACATGTTTTTCATCAGAGAAATTTACACAGTGAAAAGGCCTTTGTGTAGACTCTAACTTCTATTTTTTTTTTGGTTTAATGTAGTTTGATGCTCTTAAAAGGGGCTCGGTGATAACAGGAAATAAGTAACGTTCTATAGAATGTCTGAGCTTGTGGAGGAAGTAAGACAACCTTAAAATTTCTTCTCCTAAGTTTTCAAACTCACTAGGTACAATAGGCAGCTGGAAAATAATTTTAGTAATAACAGAAGAAGTCCCAATGGCCACCTAACACTTAAAATCAAGTGCCTGGAAAGTGATTGCCATGAAACCAAAGCCTACGCCATCCTTTCGAAATGCTGCTCCTCCATTAACAAACCCCTCCCTAGGAGACTGCCCAGTGTCCCTTGGCCGCAAGGCAGAGCAATCTGCACAGCAAATATGAAGTATAAGGGTTCTGTCACCCTGAGAGGAGAAGCAATCTCTGTGCCAAACTATATCATAAAAACAAGGTCCATGACGTTGCATAGCTGATACTACAGCACGAGATTTAATTGATTTAAGTGTAGTAGAGAGGAGTCAAAATATTTCCTTGAGGCTCTTCAGTTTAGTAAATGAAGAGAGGAACTGGCTCAAGTCACACTACTGTGTGTGAACAGAGAAAAATAACTATTACTTGAAATAAAATGCTACCAGCCATTTATCTGTCTTCCAGCCCTCTCTGTCAGCTAACATGTTGACTGAGTGTGGAGGTGGCTGAGAGAGCAGACAGTAACCTACCTTTTCTAGAGAAAAGGTAGCAGTGGGAAGTCTCAGAAGGACTTATAAAGTGGAAAGTAGGACAGCAGATAAAAAAAAAGGACAGAAAAAGCAAGAGATTTTGTTCTTTTCCGCTACAGTGCAGCATTCACTTGTTTTCTTATAATCTCCAGCAGCTATCAACCAGATTTATGCAGTGCTGTCTCTGTTCAGAGACTTTGAGGGACAAGAGAGCCAATGCTCAGCCTTCAAATGCTTTTCATAGCTGGTTATCAACTAAAGGCAGATCATTTTGTTGCGTACATCAGTATGAACCTGGAGTTACTATAGTGACATAAGGGTAGAAGCATGAATAAATTCAATGTAAATGAAAAGTGATTTCAGCCCTGCATATAACTCTCTGCCATTTCAGAAAAAATATTTCAAGCCGTTTTGTGTCTGCCATCAACAGCCCCAAATTACATTACTAGCTAAACTGATGGAAGATGCATATACATAAAATGTTGCCTTTTCTTCTGGAGAAAATATTTAACATGGATACTTTTCTGACTTAGTAAGTATTATCTCAAGACTAGTTGCTTTCCTCGCTACTCTCTTTATCTGTAACATCTAACATGTTTTGCAAGATTGTTATCTCAATCTCAATTTGTTGCTTGGCTCAAAAAGTCAAGCAACAAATTCACCTGCATATTGCCTGCAGAGTAATTAAATATTCCAAAGACTATTTAAGGAGCAGTTGTTACAAAATAAATAAATAATGTCCACTTCACAAAATAAATAATTTACCAATAGTAGAGATTAATTTACAACTTTTAGAATTTGTTACTAACCCACCTGCTGTAAAAAAATTAAAACTGGAGGAACTTGAGAATGTAAGCAGATTCTGTGATCAAGGAGTGGCTAACATTGATGGGAAGATTTTTTTTCTTGAAGGATTTAAACACAGAAAACCAGTATTATATCACAAGATGAAGCTGAAAAACTACATGGAACGGGTTCGCATAAGAGACCTAAATGTATTCTTTTCCAAATTCAGCTACAAATGTGGTTTTTTAAACAGTTCATATAACTCTCACATGGGACCACGCAGGAGACATTTTAGCCTAGTGTATGATGCATCAATCTTCCTTACCTAGGTTCTTACACCATTGCATGCAATTGTATTCTAATTTCTGAACCTAGATGGAATTTCTCCACTTTGCAAAGCTTTTCATTGGCTTTACATCTACAGAGGATATTGAGGGATCAAAAGGAGAGAAAGAAATATCAGTTGCGACCTACCTTTGAGAAAAGCATCCTGTCCCAGAAATGCAACACCAAATGCTAAGAGTTTAAGCCACAAAAACATGGTTATTTCTGGAAATCAGGTGTATCCTTATGAAACAGCATGTGTCTCTCTCTGGAAAGCAAAACAAATGTTATCTGTCTGCAAAAGAATTTCTTCACACAATTTGAACCCAGAAGGAGACTAACTAGGCACATACATTGCACTGCCTGCTTATCTGTGAAGGAGCTGCTTCCTCTGTTACCCCAACTAACCACTCGCAAACTCGCAATGCACTTGTAGTGATGTCAGAGACAACTACTTCTTCAAAAAAACTTCTTTCAGTTTCCAGGAAGTCAAAGGGGTTTTTCTTAGGTTCCTGCAGTAATACTTAGCTTCCTTAATTCAACTAAAGTAGATTATTTTCGGCTGTTTCTTCCTTTGTACTTAGGAGCTACACAAGACTTCACTTCATAGGACTGGATTTAGCAAAGTCAGTTTTTCCCTTCATGTGCACTTTTCTGCACGTATTCACTGATTCCCATAAATGTTATGTATGTTTCTTGAGTTTTCTCTTGAGCGAAAGAAAAACCCTAACCATGAGCCACCAAAACACTTGTTCTGACAACAAGGCCTTCACAAAAATGCATCCTCAGGTGAAGTAACTGATGATTAAATGAAAAACCTTTAAATATGGGGTTAAACTAGATGATCTCTAGAGGTCCCTTCTAACCCTAACTATTTTGTGGTTCTGTGGGATATATTTCTGAATCTTTCTACAAGGATGTCATTCTGGGTATGACAGTAATACACAACAAATGGATAGAGGCAGTCTAATTCTGTTTTCTGTAATGTTTAGAATTGGAGAACTCATTGCAATTCTTTACCATGATAGTGCAGGAAGATTGTTGTCGCTTTCATGGACTTGATATAAAGACTTTTTCCCTCACTGCTTGCACTGAGGCAGTTCTCAACAACTTGGTAACAAATGTCCCTTATAATGTAGACTACAAGGGGAAGAAATGTTTGTTGCTTCTCTTATTGAAGATCTCCAAGGTTCTAAAAGAACCAGCAGAACCCTGTCATAAGACAGATAAAGAAGGGAAGAAAATACTTTTGTGCTGCCTATTGAGAAGTCCTTCAGAGACTTCCTAAGCATCATACAGGAAAAAGTTGCACAAATTCACATAATAATTCACAAATGACATGACTGAATCAAACTCCTCATAAGATTAAACATATCTTCTACAATTTTGATTCAAGCCTTACAACACAGGCCAAAATCTTAGCTTTCATTAAGCAGTATTTCTCCATATAAAGTGGTTGTAATAATAATTATACTGTAAATGTGTAATAAAAAATAATTATATTGTAAATATATAATTGTATGTTTACATTATAATTGCATTTGTACATTATATTGTATATATTATATTTATTGTAAATATACATTATATTTACAATATAATTATATATTACAATAATTATATTGCAAATAAAATGTATGTAAAAAAATTAGAGCAACATCCAGTGATATTGCTCTAACATTCCAGAGACTCCAATTTTGATATTAAATAACTTTATCATCCTGGAGTTGTCCAAAATTAAATCTGGACTGTAGCCATACATTGCTTGCAGCACCGACATCTTAGTCCCTTTTATGCTAGACAAAAGCAGGATACCAGCATGGCTGATGTGAGCCATCTGATGAGTAGAGTGCAGGTCATCCTGTGAACAATCTCTTGTAAAGGTTCTCAAAAAGAACCAGGCTCCATTCCCACCTCACCTTCCCCTGTAGTTTTATACAATCTCCACTCAACTCCTCAAGCTGTGACCCCAAGACAAATTCCTGCAGAGTGGATCTTTTCTGTCTGTGTGATATTTACAGAGCTTCCACAGCACTGAAATATTGCAACACACTCTATCTGTTATTTAGTGAACACATCATTCACTTCAGTGATCCCACCATTCCAGGTATACTGCAAACCATAAACCAGCAGCTGTTAAAATCAATGACCAAAGTTACAAATTTACTTAAGAAGGACACAGAACTGTTGGAACAAGTCCAGAGGAAGGTCACAAAGTTGACAAGAGGATTGGAGCACCTTCCCTGTGAAAACAGGCTGGGAAAATTTGGGCAGTTCAGCCTGGAGAAAGCTGTATGGAGACCTCATCTGAAGGAGCCCAGAGGGAAGCCAAAGCACTCTTCATCAAGAACTGTAGTGACTGAACAAGGACTAACAGGTACAAGATGAAAGAAGGGAAATTTAGGTTAGAGGATGTGGGTGTCCAAACACTGGCAGTGTTCAAGGCCAGGTTGGATAAGGCCTTGGGCAACCTGGTCTAGTGGGAGATGTCCCTGCCCATCAAAGGGGGGTTGGGACTGGATGATCTTCAAGGGCCCTTCCAACCCTTAACATTCTATGATTCTGTTAGAGCTCTTGAAGTCTTCCAAACATAAACTGCAGTCTCCTTTCCCAAGGTTAAACCCAAAACTTTCCTTCTGAGGGAATGGGAGAATTAAAATAACTGACTGTTAAAATAAATCCTTTCTCAGGACAGAGCCTGAAATTTTAATTTGCCAACATGATGATGTCAGTATGTAAGTGTAGCATGTGCTGAGTCTTTCCCCTGTGCTGGAAAGACTCAAAGCCAGAACCATCCATTTGTATTTATAAGGACTTCTAAAATGACATTAAAAATGTACAGCTGCTTAAATTACCCATCTCTTTGGAAGTTTCTCTTTTGTAAACTATAAAAAGAGCCACCAAATACCTCCAAAAAACCACCCAAATAGTATAAAATGCAAATCTTTCCTTGTCTGATTCACCTGTCTTGAAATACATCAGATTTGTTAAATTATCATAAACATCTTCTATTCTGTGCTATTAAAAACCAGCTCAAAGGGCAATTGTATCACAACTGCAATAAAAGTTTAAAAAAGTAAGTACCAAATAATAATCAATTTTCCTTTCAATTTGCATTTGAAGGCTTTAGAAAAGATCACTAATCCCTCCTCCCTCATACCAAAAATTTAAAGAAAAGAGCCCTTGAAATATAGAGGAAAGAAATGGAATTCAAAAAGAAAGTATTAAAGCAGTATGTCCTTGCACCCGATGACTTTCAAATATTGTTATGAAGCAATTTACATAATTTTATATTGAAACTACATTGAAATAATAATAAAATAGGTTGATTCTGTACTAAAGTGGTTTATGACACGTTTGTCATACAATACTAGTTCTGCCATTTGAAAATGGCAGAAATTTCTATGCTGAAGCTACTTACAAATAAATTAACCACTCCAGTCAAAATTGGAAAAAAAAAAAAGAAAGCAAACAAATGAAAAAAAAAATTAGTTGCATTTCAGAACTAGCTAATATTTCACAGGCATACATGCAGACTATATTCAGCTTCAACATCTAAAACACCACAACTGGCTATGACTGACAGTCACAAAAAAAAAAGGCTCCTCCTGAGACACTGAAATGAAAACATACTATTGGACTCCATATATTCAGATATTTTATTCTTACAATAGATTTCTGAAACAGGTGATCTAAGGAGAGACACAAATCAACGTATTCTATGGAAAGATGCAGTGAAAGTTCCCACTGCTTTTGATTTGCATTGATTTACACCTGATTCAGATGTCCCACATGGGAGTAATAATTGATGACTAAGGAAATGATAACAAAGGTATCCATGCTCATTGCAAATTCTCTTCCACCTCTGAGTCAATTCTAGGAATATTCACCCATTCCCCTGAGTAACCTGGGAGGAGGAGTCTGGTTCTCTCACTGCTAATAAGACCTTGGAGCCAGGAGCTGTGATCCTCAAAACACCCCACACACCCATCTCCGTGCACAGCCTCTCATAAGACATCAGACAAAACTGCTGTAGGTGTTCAGTGATTGATGTTAGACAGTGCCAAAGCTCTGCCCAGATCCCAAACAGCCTTAGAGCTTGCTGAGAGACATCAAGGTCTCTTGCAGCCTCCACAGTCCCTGCTAACTTGCTTTCTACCAGGAGGTGTTTCTGTAACTGTTTTTTTAAGTTGTGCAGCTCAGAGGCATCAGATTATTAGGTGTGACAGAGAGAGGGAGGGAGCAAGCACGCAGGCATGACACTTCTGCCCCAGAACAACCCCAGCATATGCTAATGCAGCTAAAAAATACCTTACTATTCTTTGGGGAGAAGCCAAGGAGCTGCTTCCTATTCCAGTGAAGGCCAGAACAAAGTAGAGAACAGCCATAAAACTCAGCACTATTTACCCGAAAGAGGGGAGACGTGAACTCTTCAACAATGTGATATTATTTTGGGATACCCCTTTTCTACTCCAAGAGCATTTCCCAAACCATTCCCTATCTCTGCCTGGTACTACTGAGCCAGGAGGAAATAGACTGGAAAGATTAAAGGAAGGCAACAGTAGCAGTAATCAGGGTATAAGCAGCATCTTCATACAGCCACCAGCCAAATAAATCTGTGTGTCAGGTTGGATTGTCACAGGTTGGGCCCAAAGATTGGCCCACCCTGTATCACCATCAGATATCAACAGCCACACTTCCCCTGCACTCTGACACCTACAGGGCCTGTGCCACCCAAAAATGATCATTCCTGGTGCTGTGTTTAATGCCATAGGAACTGGGACTGAAAGATGCCAGTGAAACCTCACTCTCCTTGTTCTCTCTTCATTTAATTGCATGCTGCTCAGTCTCACCCTGTGTTCATTTCCCTAAGAGTTTAGCCAGATAACACTGCAGCATTCACCTTCCTCACACACAGCTTCCAAGTCCAGATAATCAAAGTCATTATGGTTTCACTTTGGCAATCATCACCAACAATTTTAACTGGGATATTTATTTTCTTTTGGAGGGTTTGATGGCATGGAGGGTGAGGGTTAATTCAGGCAATGGTGTAACTAGGTACTAATTAGGTACCTAAACCTAATGCTGTTTTGTGTTAGTGTGTTTACAAAATGTTCTATTAATTATTTTTCTCCAGAAATATATTCTCAACAACTCACCTGTGTTTTCCTTTTGTTCAGAGGCCTTGAAAGAATAAAAAATTACAAACTAAACTAAATAACTAAAAAATTCTCTATATACTCCATACATCATTTGGATTAAAGTAATGCAGACTGTTTTGCATAATTTCCCTTGCATTGAAGTCATCTCATATGACTCAGGTCAGTTAGTGATACTCAGCACAGTGCATATCAGAATTAAGCAGTTCCACAGAAACTGAAGTCACATGCTTTTGCAAACACTAAGGGACAGAGGATAAATTTATCCCAAGGGCAACTCTGTTTAAATCAAGGGGGTTACCTACATTATGCATTTTATCCAATAAAATTAATTTGACAGTCTTACTGTGAAAACATTGTTCATGCTAGAGAATATATCTTAATAGTCTTAATATTTCACTGAACATTTGCTACAGAATCTATTTTTACATACTTTTTCAGGCTTGTTTTCAATTGCCAAGAACTATTTCCTGAAGAAAGAAAACACTTCTACTTAATGTGTCATATTGGATCAAATTATTTTAAGGTCAAGAGTAAACAATAGAGCTCTTTGTGCAAGCATACTGCTCTGTTGCTATCAACCCTCAGGCAATGATGATTTGACATCTTCACTTCATATGCTGCCTGCATGATCTGTGCTGTACCTGCTCAGGACAGAGAACGTATTCTGGTCTCCCTGAGGCACTCTTCACAATCTGGCCCAAAATGAGCAATAAGCCACCAAGAAGCTCTTGGAAGTGCCAGGCATCTACTTCTTGCTTACACAGAAAATCAATCCAGAATAACAGTAGGCTCAGTTATTGTGAAATGAATATTCTTGAATAGCGCCTTTTAACATGCCCACTTAGAATTTGCTACCTTTAAAAATGCCAGCATACCCATAAACCCTGGGATTTGTTAGACTTTTGCTGAACACCTGCTCCGCCTCCTGGTTTTGAATGAGTGCTGGATGCTGAGAACAACTTGGGATTTACCTTTGTATAAGGTGTTCAAATATTGCACAGTGAATTAGATCATTTTACATTATAAAACATCAAATAAAGGTTTTTACCCATAGTGTCTTTTCTTTGCATCCTTCCATCATTCACGCTGAAAGGGAAAATGAAAAGGAGGGATGACAATTAATTGAATATTTGCTCCCCCTGGACCACTTTGTGAACACTCATTCAGAAGAGTTCTTCAGTGGTGGCAGATTTTTCCTCCTCTTAGTCCAATTCTGCATTTTTCCCCCCGGTTTCATTTCCTAGTACCAACTTCTTGGGTTCTATAGGCACTCATATAACTGTCTCAACAAATGACGAACCACAGTTTTAAAGGCCAGTGAGCTGACTTCTGGGCAGGGCACTGTTCTCTGAACAACCAGGCTGAAACTGAGGAATACCACCCCAGCTGGAGGTACCAAACAGGCCCCCTCTGTGCAGGGCCTCCTCTATCACCTTCACCAAATCCACCCTGCCTTCAGCTAAACTGCTTACTTACTTGCTGATGGCTTGGAACTAGCTAATCTATACTTGCTGGTTAATTTTCCCAAATTATATGCAGAATTATACTCTATTACATAACACTGTGCAGTAAATGCTGTCTTACCTGCACCATAAAGTCACAATTGTGCCATGTTTGCAGAAGGCCTGACAGAACACAAGTCAAAGCAATAGTAGCACCTGCCAAGACAAAAGAGCCTATACAGAAAAAGAAGAAAATGCTTACAAACAGTCTTTTCCAAAGTCTTTATATTCTGGTTTCATTGCAGATCACTGGACATTCCCTTGTCTCTTGAACATTGCTTCCTGTGTGCTCTGTACCAAATATAAAGATCTATCTGTTTATTCTGAAGCTAAAACATAGGGTGGGCTTTTTTTTTTAATCTTTTTTTAATGCTCAACTTTAGCTGAAGCAGGCCAGGACCAGGGTCAGGGTAGGATACTGAACCCATGTTTCAGGCTATCTTCCTACAATATGCTCCTTCTGAGCTAACTGCTCTCTAGTCTCTGTTGCAAATGAGCAGAGCCGCTTGCCTTCTGTGAGTTCTCTGTCCCCTTTTCTGTTTTTCCCAAGCAGGTATTTTCTGTGATATTAACTTCTGTGTTCTTTGCTTCTACCACTGCTGCCACCCAGACTGTGTCTCATCTGGGGTGCCAGATTTATTGTCATACCCTATTAGCTGTGGTCTACAAGTTGTCCTGGTATTGTACTATCTATCAGATGACAGTGCTTATAGCCAAGAGTATTTGTGTGCATTTTTCCAATAAAACAGAGGATTACTCTATAGCAAATGTTTTCCTAGCATCCCAGCTATGATTATATTTTGGATGGACATGAAGTCCCACAGCTGATTGTAGTCATTATTGTACAGAAATAAAAAATGCCTTTGAGCAAAGTATTCATAAGCATAAACCACAAATCTTTACCTGGAAGGCTGGTCTGCTTACAGTGATGCTGTCAGTCATCTTCTGATAGCCCATCTCCTGCCCTTCTTCACGTTGTGACATGATTTTTCTCTCTGGGGCTGTCCAAAAGGGTTAGAGAGATGTCTCCAAAGATAAGCATGTGGCAGGCATTACATCTTCCTCAGGGGCTTGTCAAGAAACTACTGCTATAAATCTAAAAGAATATGTAAGATTTCTATAATCCAAACTTGCAATAATCATCTTTGAATTTGAAACAGTTAGGAAACCAAACTGATCCCACCGATTTATTTATCTTGTACATCAGGGTCTGTGTCTCTCCCTCCCTCAGTTTCCATGCCCCTAAGCCTTTCAGTTTATTTGTTTCACACACACTACAAGCCATCTTAAAATGTGACAAGTTCATAGTGCTGACACTCTGAAAAAAAAAAAAAATCTGTCTAAAGATGCACTGGATGTCTTGGTTTATTCTCACATTAAAAAACAACAGAATGTTTAGCAAAGGCAGTAAATTCTAAACTTTAAAGAAAAAGAGTTAGGCAAAATTCATTCATGCAATTGCAAATATTTTTTATCACGTCTTGTTAATGGGCATAATTAGAGTCAATTAACAGAGGTGCAAAAATATTGGATATATACTTTTAAAATAATAATCATGTAAACAGTAGAGCTGTGCAAGATAAATTTTGGCAGAGTCAAGCAAGTATTTGAGTGATTTATGACAAGTAAGAGAAAAGACAGAATTGGGAAGTCAAACACTGAAATAAAGAGATTTGTTATTTACTATTTCACTATAGGACATTTTGTATTAAACACTCAAAGACATTTAGCACAAATTGGCCACTTTAACTGGGTCACAAAGCTCAAGAAACATATTGCTGAGGCCTTATAAACACATACAATCTGTGCATATAGTGCAATGGAAGAGCCAAAAATAACTAAAAAAGGATGCTGGAAGTGGAGGAGGGAAAGCTGCTAGTCCCATGCTATGGTATTCCCCAAACACCTGGAATTTTCAGAGTGTGTAAACCACTGAATCACAAGTGAAGCAAAACAGTATCAGATTCATTTATTTCAAGGAAAAAACCCTTCCATATTTCTCATAAAACAGGACCCTAAGAAACCCCACAATTTCACAACTATTTTATAATATGTGCTCATGTGTACACAGCCAAAAATCTGTCAAAAAAATAGGCAAAAAAATTAGTGTAACATTGTTTCTTAAGTTTTATTCTAAAAAGTGATTAAATGTTAGCAAGAGTAGCTCATTTTACCTATACCAAGATCAAGTTGATATACTAATTTGGTAATGTGCTCTCACTCCCCAGATCAGCATAAATTATTTGCACATCCTCTTTCTGCCTTACAGTAAGTGTTACTTCCTATACTCAGTACATTAGGAAATATCACAGAAGATGAAACTTCATGCAACAATTATTTAGCAAGAGTCTCTGTCTGTTTTTGTCTTCTCAGAAGAAGATCCTCTTTAGAGTTTATGAGATTCTGAGTTAAAATATAGAGGCCTTATTTAAAATTGATTTTGATGTAAACCAAAAATAACATGCCAGTTCCTTGCACAAAGGCTGTCTGTCAAGCCTGTAATCTGGTAAACAAAAATTAAGGCTTTTCCCTTCAGACAAAATGATGCTGAGCAATCTCAACCTCATTTTAGTTTGACATCCCAGCTTTATTTTCAGTGTACTGAAGTTCAGAAAGTTGCTGCACACTGACCAATGGAGACACATTCTGGAGAGGTGAATTTTCTGAGAGACTTTACCCCCTCCATCAGCACACTGTCATTTTAGGTGGAGGAGACTAACCACCATGGAAAAATACAGATTCACAAATAAGTTTGTCTAAGAAAAGCAAATAACCTGTTCATTTTCCTTTCCTTCTTCTACTGTAAACAGGAACAATTTAAAGACAGATGATAGCAAACTGAACAGGACCTGCCTGCCCTCCATTGCCCCTGATCTAAGAATCCTTGGTGCTATTCCTTGCTCTCAGAACCTTCCTTGCTCCAAATTTCTCACATCAGCCTGAAAAAAGTCCTGAACTGTCTCATTATTCTTCACAGACAGTTCACCTTCTGGAATCACGAATCTGTAAGGTCGGACTTACATACACTCCATCCGAGCTGGAAATACCTTTCACATACTACCACATGTTTTGGGCACCAAAACACCAACTCCTGAGGAAAACAAGCTCTGTGTATATTTTTGCATGAGGAACACAAGCAGGGTAAGAAAAGAGAAGTTCAGAGACAAGGTGGGAAGAACTTTTCTGTGCTGCTTCCACAATGGCCTCTGCTCTACTCCAAGAGGTGACGGGAAGTAGAAAAAGTAGCTTTGAGAAAACCTGGGTTTTATACACGTCCTAGCTCATATTGGAAAGTTGAGCAGGCTGAAAATGTACATATTCTTTGTACAACCATATAACCATGGGATCTCTCTGAAAATCATGCATCTATACTTACTTACCTATTTTAAATAGTTTTATGCTTTCATTAACATTCAGATTAAGTAAAGGGCAAAATAGTTTGGTTTTCATGGTTTTCATTTGGTTTTTTTGGTTAAATTATAGGAAACCAGTTTTATAAATTATCTACCAATCATCCAAATCTCCTACAACTGTTTATTGAACAAAAGCTTAAAAGGAAAAACAAAACCTCAAAATCCTGTCAAATCAATTATTTATCTTGAATCCCAGCAAATACCCATTTAAACTACTGATACTACTTTTTATGCTGTATTTGTAAAAAATGCATGTAGTGGAAGCAAGTTTTGTTTAAATGCAATACTACATATATTTAATACCTTTACTGTCATGAAAGATCATCAGCAGTGTTTTTCAGGACTGTCAGATTAAGACTATTAGATCAAATAAAGCTATAAAAACCAATAAAAAACCAATAAAAATTTCTGACTACTACTTCTTGCTCTTTCCTCAGCTTGGTCCACAAATTGATGCTGCCCTCAGCTTTCCAAGCTGGTTTCACTTTCTGGTTCCTGTATGATAATTACTAAGGCCCAGAAATGGTGCAGAGCTGCAAAGTTCATAACTGAGGACTTGAATATAACTTTCTTTTCCAGCTAAATGAAACTCCAGCTACATCAGTGAAGCTGCAATTTAAATTGTCTCTGGGAGCTCTCCTTGCAAATGGACTTTCTGGAGGTCAGCTAAGGCATTTTGATGCAGCCCACTGAGGGTCCCTGAAGTAAGGAATATTCTGGGAGCTGAAAACAGCAGTGTTGATATCCTGGCCTGCAATCCCCCACCTCAGTTTAAGATACTGCAACACTTGAGGTGAGTCCATGTCCTCTTACCTTGGGATTGTTTGGATGAAAGAATTGATCCTTTGGGGACAACCTACCTGATATCTCAGCTTTCATTCTGTATATCAGAGGTACCAAGCTCCTTTTCACCAAGCTGGCTGCCACAGGTGCCAGCACTTTCTCACTGAAAGCAGAGATAGAGACAGATAAATACCATCCATATTCACAACCAAGGACTACATTAATGATTTGACAAAACCTTTTGAGTCAGATGCCTCAGGTTTTTCTCCATTGATAAGCTGCTTGCCTAGCTCTTGTCATGATACATTGGGTGATTTGAAGCTTGCACAGAACTAAAGCACATACGACACTGACTCCCAGGTACCGCAGAACCTACAAATCCTGCTCTGGGGCAGGGGAGACATTGCAGAAGTGTGCAGACATTTGAAGTTCTGTCCAGTCCAAGTGCTGAGAGCACATCTCTCGCTCTGGCTGGCCCCTGGCTGCTCTTTCAACTCATCAATACCTCCCTTTTGACATGACAGGACTTGAACACATTGTATGGGGCAAAATGATCCACTTCACAGCCCTCCCAATAACACTTTCGAGCAGTAGCTTTGATGGGATTCATTTTATGTTTCAGTGTGTCTTGACTTGTACTTCAACCACATATTTTAATCTACCTATGGTATACACAGTTACCAGTATCTCTTCTTCCCCTTACCTGCTGAAGTGTGAGGTTGAGTTTTCTGTGTTTAAAAAGATAGAGCTTTATGGCCATTTCTGGAGGATTACTTGGATTAATTTGAACACTTCCATCATTGGATGACGTACACTGCTAGTGCAGAGATTTGTGTTGTCCTTCTCCTAAGCTGGGGACAAGCTCTGACAGAAGCTTTCTTTTTTCCCCAGCTGTCCCTTGACATAGCAGTGCTCAGGGGAAGGCAGCCTTTGACAGCCAGCTCTGTGCAGCGCTTCTGCTCGAGCAATGCAAATGTGAGTGGGAGGAGGGGAGGAGAGGAGAAGGAAGAGGAGAGCAGAGGAGAAAAGCAGATTATGGAGCAAGAAGTGGTGGTCACTGAGAGCTCTGCATATGCAAGTAGGATGCTGGTAAAAGTCTCAGCAGAGAAAGCACGGACACCAGGACAATGCAATGTGCCTTTACTACATCCAGCTCCATCTGGACGTCAGGCTGCTGTGCCCTACCCTCGGCTCTACAGGCATTTGTAAAGTCCCAAGGAGTGTTCCAAAAGGGCAATGATCCACAGGATTCTCACTGTATCTATAGGTAAATCTAGGAACATGTACATGGCTATGTAAGATGGATGAAGTCGCAGAATAGTTGTCATTTTTCGATGGATGGGTTGTCAGGCAAAGAGGAGCATTTAAGTGTTTTGTGTTCCATGCTGCACAAAAACCTTTGAGCATATGCTTGTTTTAATCAGCTCATACTGCCCAGTTCAGCACGGGTAATGCTCAAATTTGCTGCTAAAATTAATGTCAATAGCATTTAAAGGGTCACTTCCTGGAAGCTTTTAGCTCTAAGAACCAGAGCAAATACATATCTAGCAAGAGACATGGTAACTTAGATTTATAACCTAACCTTGAATTATGGTAAAGTATTTTACAACATTCCAGATTTATGATTTTATTTCCTGGAGACCCTGACTGTAAAAATGAGGCTAGACTTAAAGAAGAAAGTTCACTTCTAGTTTTCTTAACAAGCAAGTGTCCTTGAGCTCTGTAATCTCATAACATAAACCAGACAATCTTTCAAGAAATCTATGTTCTTCCTTAATTGTTTCATAGTTAAAGGCTTTAAAACCAAGATAAGGTATGTACTTCCTCACATCCACAGATGCAGACACGGAGCAAAATTCTAGATTTTATTGTGCAAATTTCTTGAGAGTATGATATTCCTTTTCTCCGTATCCAAGTTTTACAAATACCTTTTCTCTTTCTTGATTCGTAGCCTACACAACCTTTGCATTATAAAATTTCAGAATTTTCAAATTTATATCAAGAAAAAATATCCATTCTTAGCTACAATAAAAATTCAGAGGTAAATGCTTTAGTCTTATGGCCTCACTTCTTCAGTGACATGTAAACAGATCACTAGCCCTGCAATCATTAAAATTTTCTAGAACAGGATTTCACTACAGAGAACTCAAATATAACTGTTATTCACTTGACAGCTTAAACTGATAATAACACACAAGCTTATACTTAATTATTTCTTCTGTTTAGGAGTCAAGATCAAAACTTACCTCTAAGTTATAGCATTATTTTTTTCACCTCTTCCAAAAATATAGGGAATGGGAGCACAAAGTGAAGAAGCCTCAAAAACTGGAAGTTTATTTTACAATTACTTCCCTTTTCTTGGTTTTCTGGAGTAACTATAAAAGACCCTCAGATTTTATTTTATACTTTTCTTCAAAGCATTGCTGGGAATAGAATTCAAATTATCAGAGGTTCCCTTTCTTATTTAGGGCCTCTGAATGACCCTAAGAAAAATGTATTGAGGCATTAAATGTATTTGTTTGAAATACTTGATATTGAAATTCAAACAGTTCCTCAAGCAGAATTCCTAACAAGAAGGATTTGTGACAGGGAGTCTACAAGATTTACTTTGAAGAAAGAAAATGTGTGTTTAAGACACCCTAAAACCTTCAAAGGAACACCTCCTTCAAAAGGCCCCACCTCACAGCTATAAGGGATTTTCAGAAGTTAATGTATTTACATAAAGTGGAAAGACTTGCAAACTGTACAAGGCAATTACTGGAAACAGTGGTGCAGTATTGAACAAAATGTTCTCGATTTTCCTTGCTTTTTTTCAAATAAATCCATTATTTCTTTCATCTACACTAAAACTATAGACCAAATCCTGTAGTTCTTACTGAAGAAAAAGCAATTTTACAGACCTCCTGCTGGTCTTAGGTGCAAAGAAGTTGAATACTCATTCCAGTGAGGTGAAGGACAGAAACAAAAGGAACTTGAAAAATGCAGTCCATATGAAAGAAAAATTGTATTTAAAATGCACCAAATAAACACTAAAGACCTATTACCATGTACTTGAGCAGCTTTTTCTGACATTTAAATGACTATACCTACATCTACTCAGATACATACATATGCTTGTATATTCATGCACCATTACACACAGCTATCCAAACGAAAAGCCTGTCCCACCCTTCTTCATTTTCATTAGAATACATTGAAACCAACACATTCTTTGCTATCATCAGCTAAGACTGAGATAAGAATCCATGGTGTCTTATTGCTGCATGTTTCCAATGGGCTTTGTGAACTTATTAAAATTACATTTCAGGAAGAGAGGGGTAGAACAGCACACGTAAGCAGCAGGTCTAGCTGGGTAGTTCAAAGTAATCAATGCATTTATGTTGTTGGGTTTTGGTTTTTTTTAATTCTGTTTTAAAAACTTTTTTCCCCTTCTAGTTTATGAACAACTTTTACCTGCTGAATCCCACCCTTATGTTTCTCCTTATCTCTGGAATCATGCTGAAAATGTCTCAGAGAGAGAAGTAGAGCCTTGAAAATTATTTTTGCAACAGAGTAGGAGAGTTGGTAGAGCTTTTCATCAACATTGCTGTGGACATGAAGCATGAGCACATGCACACACCAACCCCCACACATCCCCTGAAGATTCTTCCCTGATCCGTAACTGCCAGGACCAATTGGAAAAAATCCACACTGCAAAACATGAGAATGAGTGTCTGGTATTTTTGTGTCTAGACTTCATCAAAGAAATCTCTTCCCACTAAACACTTCAGTATCATTCAGCCTACACACAATAATATATTTTAATCTGGCAACGCTTGCCCATGGGGTAAGAATACCCAACAAGTAAGATAAGATTACACAATATCTGAATTCATTTCCATTCCCCGCCTTTAGTAACAGGGAATCTATATTTAAATTAAACAATTTATTCATTTTTGAAACTATCTTAAGTAATTCAAATGTATTACTGGCCATCAATCAGCTCCCAATAAATGAATCACTCTGGCTGAATGCTTGAGACTATTTAAAATCATGTTGTATATTTGAAGAGGAAAAAAAATATAAAAATCTTTTTTTTTTACACATTCACCACTCCAGAACGTGTCTCCCTTGATCAGTGTGGAGCAACTTTCTGAACCTCAGTAAACTTAAAATTAAGCTGGGATATCAAACTAAAATGAGGTTGATTGCTCAGTATATCTTTGTCTGAAGGAAAAGCCTTAATTTTTGTATTCCCAGCATACAAAAGCTGTGAAAGAATTAAGGTTCTGTCGCTGCAAAAACTACACAGCTGACCAGGAAGATTACAGACACAAGCACAACTAACAAGATAGCTCTGAAATTCTAAGACTGCAAAGTGACATTGCTTCTTGTAGACACTTGGATGGTGAATTCTGAAATTTTAAAAGTGAGGCAAAGGCTTCCATTTATACCACTCTGGAGTGATCCTGTTTCCCATTCTTATGGGAACATGAAACACTTCTGTTGTGAAATATTCTATTTAATATGAGGGCTTCCTCCAAACACAAAGCCTACTGCCACCTCACTTACTACTGAAACTCTGAACTTTCAGAGCCTGTGTAATCACTGCAGTAAATGCAATGAAATCTTCAAGCCATTTCCCAATACTTAGACTTTCCTCTGTTGGACTTTTAAAGCCTGCTTTTGTATGGCTGCTGTGCAGAGGCTGTGATTCAGTAACGTGACTGAGAACCATGAGCCTGAAAACATTTAACTGAGCTCTTGGTGATTACAGGGGAAGAAATACAACCTCTAAGGCCTCTCCATTTTCCCATTTTCCCACGTGGATATTAGTGCAAGCTAGAGTACACTAACTCTAGCAGTTACAGCCTAGATGTATGCAGCAGTTTTTCCTCTTTTTATGCCTCGAACAAACCTTAGAAATGAAACTTCATGACTTTTTCCCCCACTGCTACCTGCAGCTCCTAGACAACCTGAGAGACATCATGGGGCGCAGGAAAGGACTGGGTCATCTCTGTATCCTCTCCAGGCCAGGACACAGACAGGCTGGCCACAGAGCGAGGCAGAGGCCCTGTCATGCCATAGCACTCATGGCTCTTGACCCTGGGAGCTGAAGATGCCTCTTTGCTGCTGCCTCAGGGCTCAAGCAAACTGCTGGCAGATGTGGAACTAAAACATTTTCATTCTCAAACAGGAGTAAGTGTGCTCAAATCATGCTCCTGCAGAGAACTCTGGGGGTTTCCCTTGCAAAATTATTTTTTAGGTCAGTTTTCTAAAACAAACAGAGTCTTTGACAAGGTAGGCTGCAAAGCTGCTAAAATTTGTAAGCCAAATAACAGGATAACACACACCTAACCACAGGCACAAGCATATTTTCACACAAACCTTTGATTTGTTGGTAACAGCCTTATCAGATACTGTCTGAGGAGGGAAAGTTCCCATAGCCAAGTCATCCCTTTATATATTTAACCTGCAAGCTTCAAAACAGCAAGATTTTATACAGAGGAAGTTAAAGTTACTGTAAAGAGTCAGGTTTCTGAACTTCTTACCGTCAGCTCCCCTCCCACCCTTTAATTCACACACCTATTGACACAGGTTTCTATGCTGTAGAGCTTGTTATTTCTTCAGTATCATCAATACTTATAATAACAGGTGTTTCACATACTGCAGAACTGCAAAAACAGAAACATGAGAGAGTCAAAATAAAACACTGATATCAAAGACACTACAATGAGAGGAGGCAATTTATACCTGGAAATTTCAAGGAAATGCTAGTGCTTTACCTGTAATGCTTCAGAGCAGCCCCCAGAGTAACAGCACACATTCCTCTCAGGGTTTTTTCCTGGAGTACATGGGACATAATATGTACATTATGAAAAATATATCAACCTGTTGCTATTGCACTCAGTTTGCACAACATCCACAACACTTGACACTGTAGCACAACATTTATTTGATATATGCAGGTGAGCGCCTGCCCCTGCACCTCAGCAAAGCTCACAAGGAGAAAGCTTTGTCTTTTCATCACCATGTCTATCCCTCTTCTTCCCATGTGGGATTCCTTAAAAACATGGCTGGAGGAGCCAGCAAAAGGGCTGGCAGTGCTACACCTGCAGCTGGGGGCAGAAGCCTACCTGGAGGTCACACTCAGCATGAGGCCCCGGGCAGCAGCACTGAGAGGGAGCTGCTGGCATGGGCAAAATGCGAGTGGCTGCTCGTACTATCACAGCTTATTTCATAAAAGCAGAGCTGGTTTTGTTCTGAAGGCAAAGTGGAGTCAAGTGGCCAGAAAGAGGCAGAAAAAGAGTAATTTCTGAGGCTCTCAGTACTTTGCATACAGTGTTCACCCCTACCTCGAAAAGGGGGAGAAGTGAAATGAACAGATGAACTGCTGTAATGTTATGGATCCAGGGACACATATCTACAATCATCTCTGCTATTAAGAGGAGGATCTCAGGTGGCTTGGAAGGGAAAGCTCCAGTAGGGCACACTGACAGAATAAAAGCTATTACTTCTTAGCCCTTTACTAAAGAATTTCAATGGATTTAATTTAATTTCAAGAGTGTTTTGAGAGCCAAGACTGTGTAGCCTTTTATCAAGGGTTACCATACCCATAAGCATGAAGCTTCTTTTTGTAATGTATCTTTTGAGGTTTTTCAAAGCAATGATTTTTTTCTTTTGAGAGACTTCTATTACAGCCTATGCCATGCTCTGTGAGAAAGGTTTAATCCATGCTGCTCCTGCTATTACCCATAGTGTCAAAAAAAGAGCAACGCAAATATTCACAATATCCTCAGACAGAAATAGAGAGAATACTTCTGTGCTTTCAATGTAGCCTAATTCCAAATTATTTCCTCAAAAAAATGG
>VYXD01004234.1:1152502-1292875 GCA_013397195.1 Hylia prasina | reverse complement strand
AAAAAAGTGTTTAAACTGCACAAAGACTGGACAATAAAAATCCTTCCCCCTCTAAAATGAGGAACTGCCTGAGACACAAGACTCACTACTCTCACAGCCACATGACAAGCAAGAGAAAAAAAGAACAGAAATACCAGAGACATGATGTAAAGTGGTAGATAGGCTAAAATTAGTTAATGTTCTGATTTCTTTTATGAAGGGAGGATAAGTTCTATTTTTATTTTTTTAACTACACCAAAAATCCTAGAGGTCACTGGAAAGTGGTGGAGTAGAGATTTTTAAATCTCAAAACACACATATGCTAACATAAATACATGTACATGTTAGTGTTTAGGAGCACTAATTAAAAGTTGAATTTACAAAGTAAGGAGAAAAACACCCTGTTCACCTTCAGAATTGTATCAGAATAACATCAGGAAAATGTACAGACTCCTTTAGCTAAACCAACTACTACTCTAGTCTTAAGAGAAATGTTGCCAATATTTCTAATTTCTTCCACCCCATCTTTTCTCTCTTAGCTTTCCAAATAAAGCTTTCCTTCTTCCTACTGAAGTATTAATATTTTCACTACAAGAAAGGAAATTCTTATTCCCTTTTCTCACTTTCAGTTTAAGCCAGTGTTGCTCAGAGCTGGAATGCAAGACAATGAAATGACTGAGTAGCAAATAAAGATTTCATTAAAAGTCAGAAAATTGGTTAAACAACCTTTTAAGCTCTATACAAAGCAGCAGCACTTAAGTACAATGCAGAGGACCACAGGTTCAGCTCCTCTAGGCTTTTAAAGTTGAACTATTTTCTTTGTGGTACCTTTTTTGATCTTGTTAAGGCTAATTTGAGACGGAGCTGTAATTTTCTGATATAGCATCCTCAGTTGTCTTCAAGTGGAGGTTGAGCTGTGACACAGATGTGAGTTGTTGGTTAGCCTGCACAGTTCAAATATACTTACATGGCTCCCCACTTCCCCTCCCTGCCTGCCTGGGTACAAATACACTGATGAAGTTACAAACTGCTTTTGAGAAAGGCTGCAGTGTGAAGAATCATAGAGAGGATGTAATGAAGAGGCATTATCATGGTGCAGAAGAACGGGAAAGAAGATATCAAATAGCTGCACTGGGGAAAGGAAAAAAAAATAGAACTCTTTGAAATGAAGCTGTGTGCTGGGGCTGGCTGCAATGGAGTCAATTGCATCATCACAACCTGCACCTCGCCAACTCACAACTAACCTTGTGCTGATAGCACACCAGTTCGAGATGTTGCTGAACAGGGCTTGCAGGGTGTCAAGGCTTTCTCTGCTTCTCAGCTCTGCCCCCCATGGGGCTGGCAGGGGGCTGGGAGTGGGCACAGCCAGAACAGCACCACGGCCTGACTGAAGGGAGGCTGCGTGTCACCAGGCTCAGCCACTGAACTGGGGGTTTGGCCTTTCCACAGTACCCCACCCCTCTGGAGGCTGATTAGGCACTGGTCTGCTTGTGGGCAGTGAGAGGTGATTTCTTTTGCATCAGTTTGTGTCCCCTTACCCTTTCCCCTCATTTTTAAAACTGTTTTTATACCTTGACCCACAAGTTTTCTCACTGTTGCTTTTCTGATTCTCTCCACCATGCTACTGTGGGGGAGTATGTGAGCTGCTGGACGGGCACTGAAAATACAAAATAACCACAACTATAATGGCAGTCAAATTATAAATTAACCTGGAAGTTAGAGACACAGAAACTATGGCTTTTTTCAGCTGCTTTTTCTCTTGCACTTTTTAAAAAATTAATATTTACCATATCACATGGGGGTAGTGAGATTTTTTTTAAAAAAAGGATGCTTTTTTAATTCTTAACTTTTCTCCTGGATGTTAAAGAGATCTTTAGGAAAAAGTAATTAAATATACAGCTCACACTGGCTGTCTCTGAATGTGAAACCCCCTATAGTTGCAAACAAAATTTCTACCATTAAGACACAAGCCAAATCTAGGGAAAAATATGAGCTGGTTTAAAGTAGGTGTTCAGTATAGGGTCATCAGAGTGCTATGCCAGCTGAAGCTGGGGCTCTGTTGCAGACTTGGCCAGCAGCCAATAAGCTCACCCAGAGAGTGTGGCAGCAAGCTGCCTCTAGCAATATTTTAATATTTATTCATCTTTGCATACCTTTTTGTTCCCATATTTTTCAGGCTGATGGGTGAAATTCAGGCTGCTGAGATCAACTGTGGTGATGTCGACAGAGTGAAACTGTCAGTGTCAGAAAATGCTGCAGCAAGAATCTTAGCTTGCAGACATAATTGAAACTCCAGTACAAAGTGTATAACTTTTTCTTCTAATGTAAGCAAACGGGTTTTTGAATTCAGAGAGAAAAGCCCGGGATTTTGAGATATGTGTGATGGTTTTCACTGTATACTTACTAATTTGTGTACAAAGTCCTTTTGCAATTGATGCTAACAGGAGCCCATCACTCTTTCTCAGTGTGACAGATCCTACTGCTTTTGAAGGTGCTCCCTTTTCATGAGGAACAGTCCCCACCATGCTGCAGGAAGCCATGCAGGTGTGCACCCTGCTTTTCCTCACGTCGGCCTTTCTAGAGCAGCAAAACAAAAGGCACAAAAACCCCATAAAAGCACCGAGGCAGCTGCCCTGCCTGACACACTGCTGATCTTAAGGCTTTATCAGGGAATCAATGTCGCAGCTTTGAAGCTGGAGCCTGAACAGCGTGCTACTTAGCAGTCATAGCAGCTCATTTGGGAAGAATTCTGTTCATAATTATAAAAAAGGAGATTTTAAGAGTGTGTGCCTTGGGAAATACAGCCACAGAGACAATGCATGGGAAACCTTCAAGTTAAACACGTTTCAGTGGAAATTCTGTCTGCTGCCCTCCTACATACAGGAGAGTTTGTGCACACTTAAACCACAATAAAAGGATGCCACAGCACTACCTTTAGTGCTCAGTAGTAGGTGGATTGAGAAGGTGGTAAATTTGTGCTAGATAAAGCCCAATCTGAGTTACAGCAACCAGATTTTTTCCAAATAAAATAATCTGAGTTACCTGGGGTGAATTCAGCCACTGGCCCTGGCCTTCCCACTGCAGAGATAAAACAGCAGCTGCACAGCCTGCATCAAAACTGGAAATGCCTGATTTAGAGTGTTTCTGCTGTTCAAACTGTGGGTGAGCAGGGAGAGCTCAGCAGGGTCTCTCATCCCTTGTAACACTCTTCAAGAGCTGTTGCTCTACAGCTTTGCTTTGAAGGAGTAACGCCAGAACTGAGGCCATTTTTCCCTTTCTGTCAGTGAGGATAACCAGAAAAGGCTCAGGAAATTCTGGAGGCCAAGACAGATAGACAAAATGTTGAGAAGAAAAAGGATACTTTAATAAAAACCCAAAACCTCTTTCTCTGCCCTCTTTCACTTTGGGAACATCTCTCCTGCCCCCATCACCCGTCACCACATCAGCTTCTCTTTTCTAATTAAATGAGTTTGGAGCTGACCTGGAAAGCAAGCCAGCAACTACAACACAGAGAAGTTTCTTACTGGTTTGTGTGATGAAGTAGGAGCCTGTTTGGCCAGTCAATGACTTAACTTACTTTATTTTAATGAATTATCCATGAGGTGGGATACACAGAGGTGCCATGTCAGCATAGTCTGAGGTCATCACCAACATCATCAGACAAGCTGTGAAATTAGTTCTAAGTGGCAGTACTTCATGTGGTGTCTAACAAAATGTGTAGGAGCACCAGCCAAAATAAATTATCATCTTCAACCCTGCAGATGTGCACTAGTACCTGCCTGATGACATGAGGGCCAGCATGGCATGCCACCTCACTGTGTGGAAACCAGCCACAAGGAAAACTATAAACTGAGACCTTTTTTTAATTCAGAAAAGTATTAAAAGTGTGAAGTGTGATATGTGCAGCTCAAATGATCTGCATAAGCAATATATTTGTTTTTTCACAATGGAAGAGCTTCATAATCTCTTGAAGATTGGATCTTCTTCCCATAAAAAATCATCTAGAACCATTTTCTGTGAAATATTAATTAACACATTGTAAATATCAAAATTCAGATCATTAATGAGGCCCAAATAACATAATTATCATATTGAGAACTGCTCTAAAAATTCAAAGGGGTCACCCATAATGCTTTTGCCAAGTCCAGAAACAGAAACAGTTTAATTTGCCAGCAGTTTTGTAACATTTCTCGCAGCAGTGAGATATGCTTGATAAGACTCTTTGCCTGGAATATACTTTTGATGTCTGAGAAGAGCCTGACATTTCCACTTCTTATTTAATTTTTAAGTAACTTCTGCTTTAAAGTTCTGAGCCCAAGTTTCCTGCCCCAAGTAAACCAGATCTCTTCATTTTTTACTTTCATTTTCTACTTCTGCTTTTCTTTGCCAGTAATATCACTCGTAGCTGAATCCCAGTGGCAAATGGCTTCCTAACCCTACCATTTCCACATTTTCTGAAGAATTGATCATCACTTCTTCTGTGTCTGAATAAAACAAACTTCGAGGCTATGCATTAAAATCATCTAAAAACAGTGCTATCTCTGCTATCCTGCAGTTGGAGTGAACCTCTGGTTTCAGTGCTGGAGAAGAGCAAGCATCTCACACAGCTTCTGGATGAAGAAATAAACTCAGTGATTAATACATTGTTAGAATGGCAGAGCTTGAGGGAAATTTGACTTTGCAACATCACAGAATAGAAAACAAAAAAAATTCCTTTTCAGGTGTCAGTCCTACTGTCATTCAGGGCACTGCCAAAGACAGTAATAGGGCAAGGGGCTTTGCCCTCCATTTTCTCTCAAACCTAGAACTACTTGGCAGGGGAAAAAAAAGACTTTATAGCAGTAGTACACATTTCCTCATCAGGATCAGGTAACAGCCTAGCATAGCAAAGAAGTAGCATGACACAACTGCCCTGAGAAGCCCTAGAAAACAAAGGGCCCTAGAATAAGAACTATCAACAAAAAGAACCAAATAATTTTTATATAAACATATGTATAATATATGCAGAAATCATATTCCATGTATAAATATATAACTATATATATAAAATTGCAGCATGAAAAAAACCACTTATGTCAGGAGGTGATCTCCACTCCTGGCAGAGCTCTATCAAGAACCTGTAATAAATATAATTTACTCATGCTGTGAGGGGTTTTTTTTTCAAAAGAAATCTATTTTAATTATGCAACATGACATGTCCCTCTCCTATGCAACGACTGAAGTACATGTACCAAGGGGGATTTTTTGGGTTTTTTAATGAGGATTCAGAATATGTGCATGCTGCTTATTCATGCAATAACTCACAAACCACTCTTTCCTTCTGTAGGGAATGGGATGTGCATTTACAGCCATGCTCAGGCATTCATTTGACTGTTGTGTGCATTATGACTTGAAAGTAAAACCTAGTTCACCATTCATACCTTCCAAGAGTCTGGATCTTAGAACTAATCCCACAGTTTCTCACTCCACCTCATCTCCACTCACCTCCATTATGGCAGATTACAAGGCAGCATAATTCAATCACTACGTGCTTTTTTAAAACTTTAGTCTCCAATGAATTAATTCCTACTGAAAATTTTACAGAGTGAAAAACCCAACAAGTAGTGTTAAGAAGTAACATTAAACAGAAGCCTACAAGCAGTTCTTAGTGTTCAACCAAAATTAATTGTTGACTGAGCCTGATTCTTCACTTTCAGAGGAAGTTTTTAATAAAGGAAATGCCAAGAAAATATTTTTCCCCTCAGTTCCTAGACAAGATTAACTGTAAGCTGCTTCAGAAATAAAAACCTAAAAAAGAAAAAAATCCCCATTAAAATACAAGCCATTGGAAGTGCTCTTTTTCCCCACAATGTGTTAATCAGACACTTCAAGTTCTCTGTGACCCTGAGGAGATGAGGACATTCCTTTCAGCCTCGCTGCTGTTTTTCTGACTGCACTCCCAGGCCTGTGCACCCAGCAGCAATCCAGGCACAGCCAGCTGGGTTGGTACAATCTGGAAGCTTGTTGCAATAACACACAGAACAAAAAACACAAGGAAGGGCCTGGCAGCTGTATAAAACTCCCTCTGAGCTCCAGTCTCCACAGAAGTTCACCAGACCCAGCAACCAGCATGACCAGCCAGTCTCAGGGAATCCAGCAGCTTTTGCAGGCAGAAAAACGTGCCAAGGACAAACTGGAGGAAGCCAAAAAAAGTAAGTAGCTGGCCTGGTTTTACTGTGCTTCTCAAGTGCAAGCCCTTCAAAATTACAGTAGCTCCCAGAAAAAGATTATTTCATCTGGATACATGCACTAGTGCTGTGCCTTGACTGCAGCCAGGCATTTACTCAAACCTGAACATTTAGTTTGCTTAAAATCCTGTGTGCTTGTGTGTACGTGTACATGTGCCTTATTACATTAAAAAAGATTTTCTTTGTTATATTCATCCTGTCAGCTGCATTTGTTCTTCTTTTATCTCAATACTGATAATGTCATTACTGCCTTGCTATTTAAATTAAAATCCCAATATGCCTTTGGCTGCCAGCTCTGGAGGACCAGACTCCAAATTCTTTATTTTTCTTTATAGGTCTTGCTAAAATTTTTCAGTGTTCCTCTTTATTTGCAAAATCCAGTAACCTGTCTCCTAATCGAAGCTGGGCTTCAAAAAATTAACATTAAGAGGAGACTTAAGCTCCCTGATAGTAATCAAAGTCACAGTAAAACCATGAGCACACTCAGTACTGTAATAGATCATTCACAGAAGTTTTATTACGTGGTACAAGTAATTATTCTCCTGAGTGCAGGTACAACCACGTGAGTCATTGATCTGCACTAGCACTGAAACATTAATACTGTTTTCTGGAGTGATCTTGTTTTAGAAACCAGCAGCAGAATGCAAAGAAAATGCATGACAATGATGTCATGTGGAGCAACAGCGTTATTAAAGGAATATACTCTGTTTTCCAGGGGGAATGGAAGCTAAACAGAATAATTTGTTTAGTTTCCATACCCCTTCTACACATGACTCAGCATTGCTGTGTCTTCATTAATTTTTAGTGTGATTTGTCAATGTGTACAGCTGCACACAAAAATAAATAGAAAGGCAAGTCCCCTCCCTAAGAATCCAGCCACTGCCTGTGCCTTGCAGACACAATAGAGATAAAAACAAATCCTCCCACCTTCATAAAACAGAACTCTCTGAGGCAGAAACCTGAAAGCAAGGGACAGGTAGTGCTTTGATCTCTTAAACAGCCAAACTAGGAGCTCTGAGAGGGATTTTTTGCCCTTCTTATGTGGGGCAGAGGGAACACACTGTCCCCTCAAAGCAAGAGAGCACACAACCTGGAAAGGCACAGCCTCAGTGAAGGGAGGAGTTCGGCCTGAACACAGCCTGCAGAATCAGGCCTTTAACTATCATATCTTGAAGTGGATTATCCTTTACTTTTGGGTTTGGGGGGATTTTTGTTGCTTTAATTTCATTTGTGTGAATTTCAGTTGTTTTTAAAACCAGAAGAGTCACTTCAGCCTTTTCTGTAAGTCAGTTAAAAAGGAAGCTTCATAAATTAAGGAACTCCAAAAATGAAAAGAATCATTATAACATAAAAGTGATGGCCAAAGATGAATGTCTTGCAGAATCCAGACACAGTTATGGATGTGTTTACTCTACTCTGCAAAAGACACACTCCCTTGTCATCACCTCAGCCTTACTTGGAGTGCTTGTGATAACAGGATTTTTTACAGATAAAGTATTTTCAGATCCATCTGAGTCAGAAACTTGAATTAAACCAATACCAGTGTTTACCTCAACACTAACACACTAGTAGGGAGTTATTAACCAGCTGCAGAAAAAAGCTATTAAGAATTTTGCTACCAGTAAAATTATTTAGAGTAAAAATACATCAATATGACTTGCTTTTCTATTACTTTTAAGACTCAAATTTTCTTGTATTTACAAAAATTATTAAGGAAAATTAAAATTTCAGTACACAAATTTAAACATCAGAAAACAGCCCAGGGACCACAAGAAAGGGACAGGCTGCCCAGAGGCTGGGGAATCTCCATGCTCAGAGACATTCAAAACCCACTGGATATGGCCCCAGTCAAGCTGCTCTTGCTTCCACCAAGGAGTATATCCTATAGACCCCTTCCAGCCTCAGCAGTTCAGCATGATTCCATTAAAAACCTCAAGAATTTCCAAAATCAGCAGATCGAGGGCAAACAATTTAAATAAATCCATCCTGGATTTTGTGCTAAACCAGGAATTATAGGTAATCTACCAGCATAATTATACCTAGACAGCCATTATATTCAACACTGCAAGTAGTTTGCAGTGAAGCTACAAAACAAAACTAAAATTTTCTGTGTTGTCTCTAATTTAAGCATCTTTCATAGCACTGTCAATACACTACCTTAGCTAACTATGCCAGCATAACTTAAATACTGTGGGACAAGGGCAAAAGGGATTCTTTTAGAGGCAAATCTGGCTGTTCTAAGTTGGGACTACTTCAGCAGTCTCTCCCACGCTGATTCTGCAGTTAGATCAAAACAAAGGATTGCAGAGTTTGCCTCTGAGCATAAAAGCTAAACCAAAAGGAAATACATGAAATGCAACAGATCTGTGCAGCGCAGTGGGCTGACCTGCGCACACACAGCTGCCTGAAACAGGGAAGGACACGCTGCTTCACCCCAGAATGGCCAGCACAGATCCACCCGGCACCAGCTGGGATCAGCAGCCGCTGCTCACGGCAGGTCTGGGCTGCCAGGGAAAGCAGGAAACCCTTCAGGCCGTGCCAGCCCTGTGACCTCCTTTGTCACCCCAAGCAGGCATTGCACAACACCGATGGGTCAGGCTCCTGTGCTGCCACCGGGACATCAGCTGGCAGCTTCTTCATTGGACACACCAGGAAAAGGCATTTGCAGGGAAATGTGACTAGCAAAACTACCCTGAGGCAAAGCCTTCAGTGTTTACAGTTGATACTCACATAACCAATCAAAATGTAGTGTGAACACACATAATATTGTATATAAACAGTTAATGGGCCTAGGTTTTGCTGACATATGTGCAGTTGTTGTTAATGCAGAAGCCACTTGAAATAACTGAAAAAATTAGCACATAAAATTATATTGATACACACAAAACAAAGTAAAAACACAGTGCTAAAGCTCCTCTAGACATGCTTTTTCTTACTTCTTGCTCAACACCCTTTCTCCTGGCATGATATCATTAGCTGATACCATTTATGCCTGAACAATTATTAATATTTTAAATGACTAATTAAATGAACATGTGCAAGGCTGAAATTATTAAGTTGATTAAACATAAGCCAAACCATTCTGCAAACTTTTGGCCTTTTAAACACGGTGCTGCTTTATCTATAATTTTTACTTTAAGCACAGTTTGGATCCCAGAAATAACCGAGCATTGTCAGTGCCAAGACATCAATTCCTGAAAATCCTTTTGGGTAAAACAAGGGAAACAAATGTGTCGTGAACACTGAGCTTAGTAAAACTTGTTCTCCTATAGATTTTTATATCTTCCCTTGAATTTCTCATGCCTAATAAAAAGAAAATTCAGATGAAAGATTATAGAAAATCAGATTTAAACCAAATGTTAATCAAAATAAGATATTGTAAACAGAATTATATCCGTGGCATTCTCTTGGAAAATATCCAAGACATACTTTATCTACTGAGAAAGCTATACATAATGCTCAGCTGCCTCTATTCTGTTTTATTAAAAGTACAAAATAGTTTTCTCAGAATGCTCATCCCCAAAAACCATTTTCCAGACAAGTTAGCAAAGACAACTGAAATGGTTCTATTTTAAGAAAATATGATTAATTTTTTGGCAACTTCTTCAAATGACTTGATTTCTATGCAGAAATTCAGCTAGAAGCCTAGATGATGTGTTTGAAAACAAAACTCCAATTTTAGCATTGCAGTTTTTGGAAAGTAAGATCACTAAGTATTTGAACAAATTAGAATGCAACATTTTTGCCTCCTACTGTCTTTCTTGCAAGATCTAAAAAGCTCCAGCAACCTAAAGGTTCTTGTTGATCTAACTAGAGCAAGGTGTTTCATTAACATCACAGAAATACCTAGAGAGAAGAATACAGCCTTTCTCCATGCTAGAAACACCTTCCCATGTTAGGAAAGAAAATCCTACATAGTGCTGACCGGTGACAGGAAGTTTTTTTAAAATTTGACCAATTTAACATGCCTAAAAATTTCTAGGCTGTGGACAAGGAAAGCAGGCATAGCACAGCTGCTTTGCTGTTCCCCATTTTCAAGGATGGAAGGAGGGACAGAAGACCAGCAGCAATCCTGGCCACCACAGGTTGACCTTTGTGGCAAAAATTTCTTCACACTTGGGGCTTTCTGTACCTCACCTCTATGAACCTGGGGAAATGTCATAGGGCCAGGCTGGTTTGCCTATCCTCCTGCACTTCTTGCCCTCTTTTTGCATGACATTGGCCAAATTTCAGTGCTCTGCCACCCTTCAGTGTGTAAGGGTTGATTTCAGCTTGGAGAACCCAACCCAGCAGATCAGTGAGGCATTGAAAAGGCAGTCCTGTATTGCACAGCTATGGTAGCAGATAAGTGGTTAACAACAGACCAGATTAATTAATTTTGGTTTGTCTCTAGTGGAACAGCAGGTTAAGCTCTACTTTCTGCTTAACTTAATCAGGTGCAGCATATGCACCATCACATATGTTGGCAGTTGCCGATTCTGTCCACAACGTCGTTGAACTAGCAGTAATTTACTCACAGCTTTTCCACTTAATTAAATAGGAAGCAGCAGGTTCCTGCTGTGCCAATCCTAAAGGCATCATGGAAAAATGAAATGGCTGCCACCCTACAGTGACACCCTATGTATTGTGCTTACTCCAGAGCACTGCCAAGAGCTGACACGTATGTGTATGTACACACTCTTTGATTCACGGTCTACATTGTTAGAGGCAACTGAACTCTTGTTTTATAGCTAATCTCTTTCCATTTTGTGCATTTTAAATGGATATATTTATCTATGTGGTGGCCAAATATGGAACATATTTACTACAGATGGCCCCCCAGATGGAATTTGAAATTAAAATCCCACTGATTTTGAAATAATTTAATTTGCTATAGAGATCCAGTTCCTCAGCTGGTGAAATTGGCAAAGCTTCATCGTAGTCACTCCCCCCGACTGCCAGCTCCAGAGAATCACCCCCAGCTCCACTCCTACAGAGTGGAAACCCTACAAAAGGCTGATCAGCTCCAAATTTGGAGAGGAGAATAAGGGAAACTTCAAAATACAGACCTAAACCTGGTTCAAAATTTTGTGGTCCAGACTTACGTCAGGCTCTTACAGAGGTCTGCCAGTTCACTCGTCCTGGTCCCAACACTTCATACAGTGAGTGGCAGAAGCTGGGGGAAATCAGTCATTCTCAAACAAATACAAACTCTGGAAAAATACCCCCTAGGTTTTAAACAGCCTCTCCCCTTTATACATAAGCACAGTGCTCAATGGGAGAAAGACTGAGAAATATCATTTTCCTCACAAGAGAGCCCTGCACTGATGGACCAGGAGTCAATAAAGCTACCTGGTGCCTCAGTAGGCTGCTCCCTCTTGTAAAAAGCCTGTATACATGCCACCCCCAAGGTTCCACAATAAGCACTTGCACAAAAGCCAACAGTCCAGGAATCAAGACTTAAAAGGTAATTCCCATTTCATGCATCTCTCTGCTTCTACTCACCCATCTGCAGATAATTATTTTGGAAGGAGCCATCAACTGGACAAGTAATTTCCTGCTGAATCGGGTATTTTACCCAGGCTTTTGCTGAATCCTAGATGTATTAAAACAGTCTTCCTCCCAGCTTCAGCTTCCTCATTATGCCATGCTCAGTGGAAGCAAGTTGCTGCATGACACACCTGATAAAGCTTCAGAAGCCCAGCTCAAGTGTGACCAAGCCAGTGTAACAGCTTGGAGAAATATCAGAAGTATTTATGCTTGTCTTCCTAGCCTAGGCAGAGAATGTTTCCTAGGATTTCAGGAGAGGACAAAAAGGTATCTTTTGTCTTCTGTGCTTGAATTAAAAGCCTAAAAATAAACAAACAAACAAACAAATAAATAGTTCTTATTGCTCAGTGGTATTAAATAGGTTGTTACAGTAAGTAAATAAATCAATGTGCCACATGAGATCAAGATAGCTCTTTCAGTTGCCTAGGCTGCCACTCTCTCATTTTTGTGATATCCTAATTTAAGCAATTAATCAGCTTTTCAGCCACTAAGGATATTTCTCCTGTTAAGAAAAGGGAGCAAGCTTATTCCCCCCACTCCTAAAATTCTAGCTGTACAGCAGAAAGAGACCCCAAAAATCACCATGAGCCCAGGTATCTCAAGTATAACATATCAACATTCCATGCAAGATATTTACAGATAGAAAATTACTTTTTCCTCACAAGGTAGTATAGCAGAATCCTGAGGAGATCCATGCAACTTTATCAACCAGAGAAGCCCACAGGGGTTTTATGACACGCTCACCAGCATGTTCATGTAAAAATTTAAACATCACATTTCCATCAAGCCATTTACTCTTATTCTTTACATGGCAACCCTACTAGATCCAGGAAGTACCTTATGCCCAGTCCTGCAATGACTTACGCGCTCTTGATTTGACAAGTTCATACTGTTTTACCTAAAACAAAGTAACCATTCACAGCAAACAAAATTAGATATGTAAGCAAGACTGGTGAAGAGGAAGGCTCTAGTTTCCACTACACTCTAAAATATCTCATTATAGATCACCTTCCTGTTTAAAATGAAAAGCAAAAAAAAAAAAATTCTTAATCCCTTTCATGATTTCTGTACACTGGCAAAGAATACTATTGACATTCTTCTCTTAATCACTCTCCTCTGCATTTAACAAAGGTTAGTAGGAAAGGGTGGGGGATAAGAGGACAAAGCCTGAAAGTTGCAACTCCGTTTGGTAGTGGTTAAGACATCTTGCATTATTTTGGATATCTGCCAGCTCTAAGCAGAATCCAGTTGGTGTGGGATGAAGGCATTCTGGCAACCAATCAATACAGGAAATCTTACAGAATAACGTCTTTTCCCATCCGTGACAACTAAAATCTGTTATCTGGCTGCTACTATTGCTGATGAAGAAAAGATAGATATTTATTTAACCACCAAGCTGTGATCAGAAAAAAATGCATTTATGTTGAGGGAAGGCATGTACTTGCAAAAAGACTTCTGTTGTCAGCAAACCAGGAAGCTCTTCCCTTGATGTGTGCTTCTGCACAGGAAGTTGGTCTCAGAAGAGGGGTACTTGCATGACTGTCTAGCAGTCAAAAAGTATTCTAAGTAAATCACTTTGTCTCTTCTGACCATTCTTGTGCAAATAAATCTGATGGACAAGACTTTCAGCAGCAAAGTCAGTTTTCTACTATGCCAGTTAAAATATCTCTGATTTGAGAGATTCATCTTTGGGAATACAGGGACGGTATGACATAAATGCTTCTTTCTTCTCCCTCTAGGAAAGGGTAAAAGACTGAAGCAGGCTAAGGAAGAAGCCACAGCTGAGATAGACCACTACAGGCTACAGAGGGAGAAGGAATTCAGAAACAAGGAAACAAATGTAAGTAAGAAACCCGTGTATGTGCTTTTGTTGCACCAAACTGCTCAATGTAAACCAAATTGCTTCCAAGAGTATCACATGGACACTCCTGCAAACCAGTGTGGTCATACTGATTAAACACAGGGGTGTCATCTACAGTGTCTATATGCTTCATCTGGACTTTTTCACAGGCTTTGAATGCATTTGTAGTAGAAATTGTGGACATTCACCACTAAAATGGTCCAGATTCCATATTTGGTTCATGCTTATATTTGAAGACATACGTCCCTTAAGAAAAAATACTTTTGGGTCCTTTTTCTATTACCACAGACAGACCTACTTCCTGTCCTGAAACTAGAGGATTCAGTAAGGTGGATGCGTCAGTAAAAGCAAAAGTTGAAAATGTTTTCCATTTGTGTTCCACTTCAGCTGTCTCTTTTCACTACATATAAGACCACATCCTTTATGAACTGAAATCACCAAAGCTTTGGAGTTTCTCACAGTTTCTCACTGTAGTAAAAGTGGTCTGACTTGATATGTTCATATCTGAATAAAGCTGTTTTATACATTTATCACATCTTGCATTTTTCTCTAGTATTTCCATGAAATTCACAAACCATTCTCTTTTTACCAGGTGACCTTCCTCCTACATTTTTGGTCTTGTTTTTCCCCCAGCTTGTATCATGCAGAAGCAAGGAAAGTACTTGTGCAAAAACAGACACAAAAAAAAAACAAAGCCGAAGAGGTCAAACAAAATCTGTTTTACAAGCTTGTCATTTCAGTCACACTTCACATAAAACATTTTTCAGCAGGGATCACAAGCCTTAGGAACATCTGTACACACAAAGTCTGTATCATACTCTGCCAGCCTCCAGACACACCGTCACACAGACTGGCCAGGTAGAAATGTCTCAGATATACAATTTCAGTTGTTTACTGACACCAAAACAAAATAAAAACACCTCTAAAAATTGTTCACCTTTTCAGTCAAGCCAGACTTCTTGTTCTAGGTCTTGATAGCAGAAGAGTAAAGCTGTTGCTTTGTTGTGAACTTAATTTTTTCATCACAACCAAATTAAAGCTGCAGGTAAAGGCATGTGTTGACTGAACGTTTCACACGAGCAGGACAGAGCACATATTGCTCCTCCAGTGACAGCACATTGTACAAGATCATTGCAGTTCTCCTCCACGTTCCCTGACCCCATTATGTTGAACATTCATCTACCCAGAGAAATGCCATCATTATTAACCTCTGTCTGGGAGGCAGTCAGGAGCTCCAGCAAAGCCAGTGCAGAGGGAGCTCTGACACCTGGTTCAGTTTACTTTCTCAGGTATTTGGACACAAGTATTTTTAATTCTCTGTCACAGTCTCCTTTGATGCCATTCTTCCTCTTACTTTGTGTCACTTGTATCCAAACAGGAGCAAATTTTCTCATACTATGAGATGCTTCATATCCATCCAGAACTAACAACAGCAACAGAAAAATAATGAATGAGGTTAGAATGGCAATACGCAATATCTTTTTTCAAAACATGGAAAAATTTTTGCCTGGACCTCAAACCAATTTTTCTAGAGTTCATAGGGTTTTCACTCAGTGTCTGAGGTCACCTAACTGAGATGTGCAGCCTAGTTCTGAATTTTGTGGCTTCTGAGCCAATGTAGTACTTTAGCAGCTTAGAAATGATGCTGGCATAAACCCCTTATGGGAAAAAGAAGGGACAAACCTTCAAGGTCAGCAGAAATCATAAGCTAAGCAGAGTATTTCCTGCATTCTGCAAGAAAAAGAGCCTCAAATTCAGAAGCAGAAAAAGAGAGGGAAAAACACGTAGAAGAGTAAGAATTTACTACCCCAAATTACAATATTAGCATGAGCTGAGAAAGCAGGTCTGCAGAAGCTCGTCTTAAAATTATAATGCTTTTCTTGAGGCTTTTCAAAAGTATTTAGGAGGTGGATAACATGCAACCATCTGGGATCTCTAGAAGGTTACTTTCTCCAGTGGAAAAATTCAGTTCCATAAATCTGGTCTAAGCAATACAACTTTTTCCACACACAACCCTTGAAACTTGTCTAAAAGTTAAAATAAAATGTCAGCTAAAAATAGTTCCTATAGAAAACTCTAATCTTTTCCCAATACTTATTATTATGTCTACAAACTACATCTCTTCCAAACTGAAAAATGGTTTACATCTCGATTATGGACAAATGTCTTACTACGTTGCCAGGTACTGATAAATGGAATAGGGAAGGTGGCTTATGCAAAAGATGCTTTTCCTTCTTTAAGGACTAATTTGGGCTGAAACCACACAGAAAATAGTATTAATGACCCCAACCTTGCTTCTGGTCATGTTCTAGGCACTCCACTAATATATCACAGGTTAGCTCCACCTGCTAGTCCACCCCAGAGAACTGTGGCAGGAACAAGAACAATATGTTAGTTACTCCTTTCTTATTCTGCCAGCATGCAGAATATGCAGAAATGTCTTCTTGTCTCCACATGGAATTCTTTAGCTGGAAACCAATTTTTCTGCTGGTATCTGAAGGACTTTTCCATAAGGGAAGAATTTAAGGGATGCTGGGGAAGTGGGGGAGGAGGGAGCAAAGTCATAGATTTGGAACATGTGCATCTGTTTATAACATAACCTTGCTAAAATGTTCAGTGAGTCTAGAGTCAATTAAATTCTAAGCGAATGTCCTGATATTAACTGTGCCAGATGATGTCTGGTATTTCGCCAGATAAGAAATTGTAACATTAAAAGACCTTGTCTGAGGCCTGTTGAGGGTTATACATCACTAACTGCTGAAGACATTTCAAGTACTCTGAAACTGTAATTATGCATTTTCAGGAAGGCTTTTCTATGTTTGGTCCTTAGCTGCACTCAGAGGCATTCTCAGTGAGGCCAAACGAAGGCACACGGTGATAGAACTTAGCTGACTACTCATTAAAATAGAAAACAAATTAAAAGGAGCCTTATAAAAAGACAAAATATACACAATGATTTTCCCATAGCAAGCTGGAAAACTTTCACTGCATAGAGAGATTCCCATTGCTAATGAGCATATGAGAGTTGCCTTTAATCCTGCTTTTATGCACACAGTTGAATCCAGATCAAACCCTCACTGTTTGGAAGGACTGTGATGTGTTTTTGTTATGCTTGAGCTACATGACGAAGAAAAGTACAACAAATATGGTCATATATAACCTCTCATTTTGCTCAGAGGTCTTCTGCTTTTCAGGTAATGGGCTCCCAAGGTAACCTGTCTGCCAAAATAGAAGAGCAAACAACAGAAGCCATTCGAAACCTCACAAGCAGCTACCACAGGAACATGGAGAGCATGATGAAAAAGCTCTTAAGCACAATATGTGAGATCAGCCCTGAAATTCACCCAAACTTCAGACCTGAAGTTTAAGATTCATTGATGTGCTGTGTTTGTAAAAAGTAGCCTTCTTTCTTGATAAGCATAAATACTTCCTCATGTATTGTTTCTGTATGTGTGAAAAAAAAAGACCACTGAAGCCAAAAGCACACAATTCCATACAGGCTTTTGATGTGACAGGAATTTTACAGGGTTTCACAAGCATTTGCTGGAATATTGTTTCCTGTAGCTAAGCCCCTGTCATTTAGACAGGGGCAAGTCAACAACAGCAGAATAAATGATTATTTGACACCAGCAGGTTTTCAGTGGGAGTCTGTTCCTTTTGTCTTATAAAATGTTCTGTACTTGGATGTTATGTTGCATAAAGTCTGTTTTTCCAAATTTTACTGTACTTCAGGTCACATGAAATAAAATATTACAAAAAACTAAAATGGAACATTTCTGTTTTCCTTGTGACACATGGAGTGGTGAGGTTATGGACCATGCAGAAACATTTGATTTTGGTCAAAAATAATAGGTCAAAGCATTTTCAACTTTTCTATGGCAGTTTAAAGCAAAATACAGTTAACGTGTATAAAATTATGCTTAAAAGCCATATTTAAAGTATTTTCCTAATATTTAACTACGCCACAAACTTGATATAGCTTTGTTAAGTCTAAAATATGAGAATAGGCATAATCATTGTTTATAAAATTGCTATGGTGCAAGGGGCAGACTAGCACATCTATTGTTTTCTATGCAGTTATCCTGAAAGCACAGGAACCCAATGGCTCAAACTCTACACCATTTATGCTAAATGGTACCTGAATCCACAGGTTGTTCACCAGAAACTGCATCAGCTACAGCTCATTTCTGTTACCCTAAGTGACCTTGGGTAATACTTCCCTCTGCAACAGCACATTTATTCCCTTGGAATAAATTCTACTGAAGTTAGGAAAATACAATATGATCTGGGCTCTCAAGGTGAAGCCCATTCAGTATGATGGGAGGCTGATGAGAGGCACTGATGAAGTGGGGATCTGACACACACCTGCACTGTGAGCTCTTTAATGCTTTGTCTCCACTACTAAATTATACCAAATTAGAAAAGAAGATTGAGAAATTGCAATGACTAGCAAACAATAGCCACAATTTTCAGCCCATGTAGACACAGACAAATCATTTCAATTTCACAGCAGCTAGTCATAGGCAATCTCCTGTTCCAGCAAGGTTTACACAGTTGACGTGCTGTCATGTGTAAAATGACCGTAAAGCTGTAGTCAACCTAATGTCAGCAAACATGACTCCTCAAGGCTGTGCCTGGATACCACATAATCTCCAAGCTCTGATTGTTACAGTCTCCTGTGCTTGATTATATTCTCTGGAGACCCAAGGATGCTGAGGATTGGGAAAGAAAGTAGAAATCCTATTGACACCAGCTGAAAGGCTCATTTATTTAGAAGCGCTTTGAATCAATGTGTGATAGGCTTTGATTTACTGAGGGGATGAAGGCACTCCAGTCCCAGCCTATGTGCAGGACCCAATGCAGGCACCTTCCTGTACAGCTTGGAGCAGTCAGGGCTACCTCACAGCCCAGGGCACATGCTTCCAGCTTGAGTCATGGCTGGTGTGCCAGTGCAGTGCTCAGCTGTGAAACACAGACCTTCTGTGAGCCTAAACAGTCACCAAGGTAGACACCAACACCTCACAGGATCACACTGCAGTCCTCAGGACTGCTCTGCTTTCCCTCTGGGCTACCTCAGCACCCTTGCCTCCAGTTATCACTTCTGAAAGTACAGAAATATTGCAGGTTCAGCTGCAGAACTAAAGCAGTGGGGCTTCCATTTTCAGCTGCATGGGATAAAACACAATACATCCCCCCATGATGTCCCCCCATGGTGAGAGCAGAATTGCCACAGCCTAGTGTGCAGCAAAATTGAGCAGCAGCTTCTCAGGAGGCAGCAACCCAAGTTACATGAAATAAAGATTTGTCTTCCTTGTTACCCTGCTTCTTTTTAGGACAATCCCTCTTTCCCTCATTCTTGCCAAAATCTGCCTTCTCTCATCAACTGCTTCTCTTGCAAAGCTTTTAAGGCTGTCTGTACCCTTCTGGTCCGAATGGCCAGGCACACATCTCTTACTCAAACATCCTCTGCCCTGCAGTCACAGCCATGACCTGCACGTATCCTTGTTATCACCTGCATACCTGAGGTACACACTAAGTATTCCATTATGAAACTTTTTGAATGTGATTATGTTCTTGAACTCTGTCTAGTCTTTGGCTACCACTCATGAAAAAGGAATGAATTTGATAAGATTAGGTCTTTGATCTCAAGATATAAATCTTAGAGCTTTTAGCACTCTGAGTATTTACTCTCTTTTACATTCAGTCCCACTTCTGGACATAAAAAATTGGTCATACCATCACTTTTAGATGTACAGAGGTAAGGGTCAACTTAGACTTCATATAATTTGGCAAAATCATATTAAATGAAGAGTGTAAATTACCTGCTACAGCAATAAACTATTGGGGTGCCAAAAAAGCACATGCTGAGTTTGTAAGTGCTTAAACTACCTTGTATGTGACAGTTACATACTCATGATAATGGCAAATAAGAAAAAAAAGATGGTTAATTTAAATTTTTTAAAATTCCATTATAAAAAGGTAAAAATAGTTACTCTGAATTAGCAGTCACCTGCCAGGGATGATTACAAACGCAATTTCATCTCCTGGGGATACTCCCAGACCTTACAGTGCCCTGATACTTCATTACCTAACATGTACCAATGCAGTTGCCAAATAAAATGGCAACTCATCACATCACAACACAGATTTTAAGAAATAGAAAGTCACATATAGATAGTACTCATATAAATCTTTCTCTTTTGTTTCATAATTAGAATTGAAATCAACAGCAAAACTCCACAATGTGACATACTAGGACTGAAACAACAAACTTGAGTTTCCTAGATTGGCCCAATTCTTCACTGGCTTACAAGACAGGGGTTAGCAAGGCTCTTTTTGTCTGGAAATGAAGACCTGTATTAATCAATAAATTCTAAATCTGCTGATTAAAGTATCTCAAATAACAGCTAGTGGGAAAGGTCATACCAGCGGAAAGTACAAGAATGTTTTATACAATTCATGACATGGATTGGGCTGAATTTCTCTGGCTGTTCTCCCTCAAAATTCCCCTTTGAGTTATAATATATGAGGATGTAGTGATGTGGTTCCCATTCATGGGTGATGAGGGAAGATCTCTAAACTCATGCCAGTAGGACAGAATATCTTTCAAGTGTAAGTAAAGTAAAATGAAACAGACATGAAGAATTAATACTATGCTCTGTGTTGAAGCTGTCTAGTGACTTTCCCATTAATTTCTGAAGAGTTTGGAAGCCGAGGTTTGGGAAATCAGAACCAGATGTTAATCCATTATGTGGATTATAATATTAACTGAAAATTTTCCATATTAAAATATACTTGGAAGTTCATACAATCTGTAAAACATAAGTTGTTCTTGTAAATCATCATATGTAGCATATAAGTGTGTGTATTAAGTTTTAACAGAACAAAATATTTCAGTCCCTGACATAAAAGATTTTGTAGCCCCAGGGTTGTGAGGAATGTTTTCCTGTAAGTTGGGACAGAACTCAAGAGCCACCACAAGGCAGGTGACAACAGACTGTCATGACATACAGTCCCAGGAGTTGTGAACCTGCAGATCCATACTTTCACATGCAGCCTTGCCCAGAAGCATCCTTAACTGCAGACAAAGCAGGAAAGGTGTCTATGTGTAAGGATATATTGAGCATCTCTGCAGCAGGGGACAGTGTCATTTGGGTACAAATTTGGGCAGGGTCAGACATCAGACTGAGTCTGGAGCTGAAATATAAAGACGCTGTTAGGCTATTAAAGCTATACCTTCTATCATTTGCAGTGGCACTGGCTTCTAGCTATTACTGCCATCAATTAAAGACATGTACAGTAACAGTTCTTACAAAAGAAATAATGAACCTTGCCCCTGTGGTCCATCAGTGGAAATACATTACTTTCAACCAGAACTTCCCTTAACTGGATGCATCTTTCAACTACGGATTTGTTTTTTTCTCAAAATAACAGCATGCAGACTAATCAAATGTTGTCGAGACACAATTCTTCAGTCCCAGCCACAAGTCAGGCTCGCACTCTAGGATGTCCTCACCAAAGGACTAATTCATGGGAATGGTACTCATGTGGCATCTCATCATCACCTGCTCCGTACTCTGGGGCAAAGAACATGGCCCTCACTGTCCAACAACTCAGTGCGGAGCTAGGTGCTATTGAAAATAAACATAAGGGGAGGAAAAGATACCAGACAAAGATTTGGGGGCGACAGCAACAATTCCAGGTCTTTTCTGTTCCAGAAGCCCCCCAGGGCCACGTGTGGATTAAGTAGGAAACTTGAGCATTATGTAAAGTTATGTTCTGCTTCATGTATACAATGCATATTCTTCAAAATAATTTCCTCCAGCTCCTCATTCCAGTAGAGGGAATGCCTGTTCCACAATACATCAGTATCATATATTCCTGTCAGCTTCACTGTGGCCTGTTCTTCACAGATTTGATTATTCCACATTTTATGGTACTATAAGGCACTTCATACTCTGAGTCTTCCCCGAGGAACATTAAGGCTTGTTAGAAGTACATGACCCAGCCAGTATTACTACAAAACACTTGGAAAATGTTACATTGGAGTACTATTAATACACTCTATTGCATTTGCACTACATGACTGCATGTGGAAAATCTGATGACTTGCAAGCTTATTAACTTACTGAGATTCCTTGCTGGTTTTATGAAAGATATGCCACAAGTGAACTACCTGACCCTGGGTGATTCCTGGAAGTTCCTCTGGCCCCAGATCTGAGTTATTTCCAGGGACATCAAACTTCAATATGCTACCAAATTTCCATAACACTTTCAGAAATACAAGATCTTTGAGTAGAGCTGTGCTCCAAAAACAAGCTTTCCACAAAACAGGGCAGAAAAATTACCTCGAAACTTGCTATTAAACAGACCTTGTTTTAAGAAACACAGTATTTATAATTCACCTGTAACAAACCAAAGAGCATAAATGTTAATATAAAACAGATCATCAATGTCAATATAACCTCACTTGTATAACTTTCTCTATATATTTCATGTAAATATTTAACAATCCTGTGGCCCTGATTTGCTGTAGAAAAGAGATGGAGAGATAAGAACAGATATATAACATAATGTAATAAAACATAATGTAACAGATATATAACATAAATGTAATCTAACCATGTAAGTGTCTGTGAGTTTGTAAGTGGCAAATAAATCTAGCATTTTGTGTCAGTCTCGTTTCCATGCAGACTTCCTCTCGGGAAATGAGCAATCCCACTGCTGGCAGCAGGATGATTCATACCTGTGTTTTAAATGGAGTAAACCTCAAGTGTGGAGGCAGCTCCAAGTGCAGAAGTGAGATGTTGCAGCAAGTACAGACTGCCAGGGCACCTGGGTGCTCAGAATTGCTCCTGCCATGAATTCTGATCCACATCTCTTCTCCAAGGGTGGCTGCCCTGCACCTCACACCAACACTGCTGTTCTACCAGCCCATGAACACATGGCCTTGACTTTGCAAAAACCTGGCTCCCCATGCATCAGGAGGATATGTTTTACCTCTTACTCGTGGTTTCCCAGCTGTTAGCAGCAGCCAAGACTTTACTAAACAAAATAATTGTGTCATAACAGATTAACACTTCTTAATAACATATCTACTAAGATGAGTTTCAAGGAAAAAAAATCAAAGTATTGTCTCCTATTAACACTTAACTGCTCTGCCTGTATGTGCTATGGATAATGTTTCTTATGGCAGAGGCTGCCAAATCCATTCAGAATGTTTTCACTAATGCCTTTTCCTCTCAGCTCCAGAGTAAGCAATTTAGCATTCAACACTTTTCTCTTGTTTTTAAACCATTTTCCTTCCACATCTTTTGGAATCACCCACAAAAGTGACATTGAGACAATAATTTACTCCAAGGTGAAGAGTCTGGAGAATCCTCATCCACCCCCACAAGTACATCTATTTCCAATTCCTACTAAATTCTACAATTTTGACTGATACATTTATATATATATATATGAGCAAATATATATGTCCCATATTTATCCCTCATATTCAATAAGTAATTTTCATTATTCATTTAGTTTCTCTTTCCGAACATCATTATTTACCTACCTTGGAAAAATAAACAAAAACTACTTTTCTACTTTTTTATGTCAAATTCAAGTCTGAGTGATTCATCAGTTTCCACTTAATCACTGCCTTAAAGAGCCAATATTCACCATAATAAGGATTTTAGACCTGGAAATATCATTCCAAACTATATTTTGAAATATTCATTCCAAACTTTTGTTTATGTAGAACTATTGTGATAAAACCACCGAAGACTTGACTATCAGCAGCTGGGAATCACTGGAAGTCAGATGACACCAACAGGGTAGCAATCAAGAGTTTTGTGAAAATCTGCTGTGAAAGCATCTGTCTCTGGCACTTTCTGTGCTGTGCTCTTCCACAGTGTCCCAGCACTGCTGCTCTGCTGATGCTATTGCTCCTATCTGAAACTAGATTCAGTAAGAAGAACACCTTGTGATGGAGGGGGTTGCCAGCCTCACAAGGGACAAGAAAGATGAGTGCATGGTCACAGTTTGTGCCTGGTCTGTGTGCAGGCATTCTGCTACCCAAAACAGCCCACTGTCAATGACACAGGCTGCAGGGTACGCTAGAGAACTAAAGAGAATTTCAAAGTGGGAGTGCCTCTCAGGAAAACTGGTACTTTCTGAGAGAACTTTCCATTAAGTTGTTCGATCAGCTCAAGCTTAAAATTGTGCTGCTCTGTTATTTTCAATGAGAATAACTTTAATAAAGAGAACTGATTCTGAAACATACTGCAATACCCTCTGGACCAAGTCTGCTTGAACAGAACAAATGGATTCAACCATGTTCAGTGAAACATGAAAATTTGTCACAGCTTTGATCTGCACAGAAATTCAGTAATGCAACAGTAAAGCATGGTGTTTAAGAAATGATTCACTTGTTTGAGATGTGACTCGTTCAAGCACTAAGACCAATATTTATATTCTTTGGTGGTTAAGAAAGATGTCATATTCAGAAGAAAATATGTTCTACACAGAAGCATGTGGACTTGTCAGCAAACACTGAATGTCGTCATATATACTAATATGTTATTAATTACTTTGTGGATAGTAAAATCAAGTCCCTGATGTACTTCAGAGGGAAAATATCTTTCCTCTCCTTGAAATGGAGAGCAAACGTGTATCCTACACACTAACATGGATGCCAGCATTCCTCAAAATTTTGTGCAGCTTTTAAATTAAACTTAAGATTCATTCTCTATTACCACGTGGAAAAGGTAAGATTAAATGTGTACTCATTAAGACAGCATGAAATTAAAATTCAAAGCATTAACAAAAATGACACTATGCAGTTTACAGTTGACTTGCAGACAGAGTTTAATAAGCCTCTTTGTTTTTCTCACCCCTCTGCGACTGGTTCTAATTCTTTTAACTATTCCTTTGCCTTGTAAATGCAGGTCCACATGAGGTGAAGATCAGTGTGAAGGTGTGTGTAAGCTAACGTGTCTGAGTTTGTGTTTCAGTGCCCTGCTTCCCCTCAGCTCCTCGAGTGAGACTGGAGCATGCAGAGCACCGACAGCAGCCGAGGGCAGGAGTCAGCCCAGAAACTGGCTCTGCAGTGCTTACAAATGTTTGTGGAGAAAAGAACATCAGTGGTACATACACAGGCATTTGCTGACCTTACAGGCTGCTCCTGGTGTTCAGACTTCAGCGTGTCTATGGAAGAGCTGGGAATTGAAAGAGCATTCTTGACACAAACCTATAAACGAGAGGAAGCACACTCCAGCAGCATGGGTTTATAGGAGGTCCAGTTCTTGACTGAAAACCTCAGGCTACTGCCCTAAGGAAATTGCTAGATGTGCAATATCCAGCTCCTATACACAGTGGGGGCTGTCACCAACAATTGGGGTACCCTATAGTATTTGTTCTAATACAAATGAGGCTGTGAAGGCTTATTTACAAAAATCACACCGCCAGCATGACTGAAAAACTTGAAGTCACCTCTCCATAATTCTATGCATGGATTTCATCTGCCTTTTACAGGATCTCTGCTCAAATTAAGCAGCTCTAGCTCACCAAGGGAGTGCAGGTATGCTCTAGTAATGGTTTGCTGGTTAGTCTCTCTCACAGCCACTAGTGTCATTATGAAGAGTGAAAAAAAACATGAACATAAGGCCCCACAAAACTTTCCTGGCTTCTCACTGTCATCAGGCCAACATTTTCTCTCACACAAAATACAACCTGCTTTTCTTTATGTCTATTTTGTACCCTACTTTATTCCCACCATAACCTCCTCAATTTCCACTTAACTTATGCATCCAGCTTCCACTATCTTCTAATTACTTTTTCAAATAATTATCTTCATGCCTTCTCCTTCTCTAACAGGAATTCATCATAGATACACATCACATTGCTTCCTTTTCCTTCTCTACACTCCTAGTAATCCTACCAAAAGAGCATGGCAACTCTAAAACAAACTGCTTTACGAGGCTGCTACCAAAGAGCATCTCAATTTCTTTGTTTTCTGACTTCCTTATTCATCTGTTGCCATGTTGTGCTACAAACCCCTGCAGACAGGAACCATCCACCCTTCCAACCTCAGTTTCAAGTCCCACCCACAGTCCTGGTCCATGACTGTGGTACCCAGGAGATATCAAACACAAATTATTAAACAACAGAGTTTATGTAGGGTTTGATACAACAGAATGACTGAGGAACATTTAAAACTGAGAAGCCGTAGGCAATTTAACTCTTCCCTCTTACACTCAGTAGAAAGCAAAAAATATTCCTTGTGTTTATCCCTGAGGTGGGATTAAAAAGGCACGTTATAAAAAAATCCCATTTGCCTTGTTTCTACTGAAAGACTTTAATTTAACAGGTCTGACCTGGATTAAAAATAATGTACCTCCAAATTCCAAACATTCTTCATGTAAATACTGGCTGTCCATTAATAGCATAATTCAAGCCAGCTTTTAACTTGTAGCTGGCTCACCACCACCTGCCATTAACAGCTTGTTCAAAGGTGAACCTAATTGTACAAAGAGAGGAGGAAACCATCAAAGTTATTTCTTAACCAATCCATCATCTTTTATGCCCATCTCTAAGTGTGCCACTGCACTGCTGGTAGGCAGACTAATCTCTCAGGTATATAATGGGAAGGGACTAGTGCTTTACCATTACTGCTGGCTAATCCTATTAAAGTAACAATATGTATACAATAATTAGATGTCAGAAATAATGGCTGCTGCTCTAGTTCTACCCTCTCCTTTTTTTATTTGACTCTGTATTTCAAGAGAAAGTGATCCAGTGGCCTCTACTTCTGACCTTTATCAAGTATTCCCGAGATCTGCAGCTCAGCTTTTCTAATCTTACCTTGACTTCTCTTCAGTGACCCCCTATTCCCCGTTACAGACTTTCCCAATTACGTCAATATTCACAGTATTCCCTAAAGCAGCGCTACATGGAACACTATTATCTCTTATCTATTTTATCTATTAACCTTAAGAACACTGGCAAGCTATTATGGGCGATCACTGTGCCTACAGAGAAAGGACAGAAAAGGAGCTGTGCTTTAAAAGCGTATGTGGAAAATGTTTGCCATTTTGAACACATTTTGTGTTTTCTTCTAAAGGAAAATAACCAGATATTTCAGAAGCAAAGCCAAAAGTATCTCAATTAAGCCTCTCAGCTCTTCTGCATTCAGTGAAGTACTTATATTTTTAAAAGATGTTTCCCTTTGATTCCCACTCATTTTCTACTGCTCACTCTTTTTAGAGAGCCTGTCAAAAGGCAACAGCCACCTGGGGATGGAGGTGTCCTGGATCTCTAACTCTAGCTCTATACCCTGTTTTCCAGGTTGACTGCTGGGTTCTTAGGTTGGTGATGCTGTGCATCTGCCTGGGGATGGGAAACAAACTCCTGAAGAGCAGGCTGCTTCAGGAGAAAGACATCGTTTGGGAGAGGAACAGTCAGCTCAGAAAAGACAATAATAGCATGAGACAACTGGAGGAGAGATCTGCAAGAGCAAAGCTCATCCCTGCTCATGTAACACCAGTAGAACTGGCAAATCATTTATTTGTTTCCCAGTAAAGATGTTTGGGGCCTTTAGAAATCTGAAATTTAGAAATAATGTATATAAAGACAGTGAAGATCAGTTTTTTCCCCACTCACTGATAGTTTACTTTTTGGGAGGTTTTAAGTTGCAGATTTGCCCACATGATCATATTGTGTAATATTGTTGATTTCAGATAAAGGGGGAAAAAATCTGTCTGCTTCACAAAAATTTAAAAAAAAATAAATAAATAAATAAATAAATAAATAAAAAAAAAAAAAAAAATAAATAAATAAAAAAAAAGGAAAACCCCTATAATCTTCCCTTTTTCCAAAAAGCTGAAAATGTTTTTGAAAGCTGTTTTTCAATCTGAGGGGGAGAGCAGGGGCAGAAGTATACAAGTGCTCTGAGCACAGGGGCAAGGAGAAATCCTTCGGCCTCCACTGTACTTTTGGAATGACATTTCGGAGGTACTGATCTTATTCCAGCTCCTGCAGAGACAAGAATATATGTAAGTCAATATAAAGTAGTCAAGGCAATTTAGATGTGCTGAGCTTTTCTGGTGAGGAAAAAAAATCCATGTATTTTGTGCTTTTCATGTTTAAGAATGTTATTTAATCACAGTTCAATTCTATTTTGAAATGCAATGGAGAATGCTACCCCCGATCAGGACTCAGTGCTAATTCCATCTCTAATCAGCAGATGGCACCATGAACTCGTCAAACAGGATGGAGACCAGAAAGTATAAATCTATCCCTCAAAAAGGGGAAAAAGAAAAAGAAAAAAGAAAAAAGAAAAAAAAAAAAAAAACCCAAAAAAACCCCACCCAACTTGACATACATAAATCAGGAATTAAATTCAGAGGGTGTAACTTTCCCCTCACACCACCCATCCAAAAATAAAACGGGCTGTGGAACGCACTGTGTGACGCCCTGATGCACAAAGAGCAGCTACACCTACAATGTCCCCAGCCTTGCCCTGTCACTGACCTACATTGTCTCATGGCTGACTGTGAGACTGAAAAAAAAAAACCCCAAACCCAATCTGAAATTATTTAAACAAATAAACAAATAAATAAAATCCTAACTTTCCCTCTGACCTCCCCTTGCTCTGAACAGCACCTCTGGAGGAGAAGGTCTCCCCTGGGTTGGAAGGGGGACCCAAGAGCAGCACAGCAAGGAGAGGAGAAGCTGCAGGCAGAGTTGCAGATGCAGAGGCCAGAGACTGAGCAGCTGCAGCCAGGGTACAGAGTCACAGGGGGCCAGAGCCCACCCAGCAAACCACAGGCTGAGAGCAGGCAAGTGCACAGGAGTTTGCAAGATTTTCTTCTTCCACTCCAACGGCAAAATTTCTACTTGGAATTCAAAGGCTGGTAGAGGCAGCCTCCCCATATCCCTCACCAGTGTCCTACATCCCTAAAGGAACACAGCATGAGCCCACAGCTCCAGCAGAGGCAGGAAGCCAGCTCTGCTCAAAGGAGCAGTTTGGTGTGTCTGGGTGTCTGTCCTTCCCCTGGCCCAGTCATGCTCATCCCAGCCCCTGCTGGTGGGATAACTCTCCTGGCAGGCACGGAGCTGGCACTCACCTGGCACCTCTTCATGCCCACAGGACTCCCACAGGGCTTTACTGTGGGCACAGTGTGCCATGGGAAGGTGGTTCCTTGGCACAGGTGCCAAGGGATGTGCAAGATGTGCTCACCCCCAGCAAAAATCTGCTGCCTTAAATATGGGCTTCTCCGTGCTCTTACATATGAACAGTGAGTGTGAAAATCCTGCCTGTCCATCTGTTCCTTAAAGGTTTCTTTCTTTTGCTGCGTGTTAGAATTTCTCCCCAAATCTTCTTCAGCAGCACAAATCACATCAGTGACATTTATAGGTTAGGTAAATGGTATGCTGCTGACATCATCTAAGCACAGTAACAGGCACAGTTAGGTTGTCTGTGGATAGCTTTAATGCTATGGACTTCAAGCTCCATTTATCCTGTTCTCAACGAGCAGTAATTAAAATGTGCAGTAACAGAAGTATTGCTCTGAGAAGCAATAGCCCTACCATGTGAAAACCAGAGATTTTCCCAACAGAAGAGAGCATTCAATCAACAGTTTCAACCATGGCACAGAAGTGAAAACTCTGATGTTTAAAATTTAGAGCAGCACAACCATAAAAAGATGAACTTACCTCACATTGCATGGAGTCATCTTGTCTCCATGAGGCCCAAGGAGCAGATTCTGTAAATTTTTTCAGATTCTGCATGTCTGGTTGTTGCAAAGTGATTTTTCTTCCTGGCCATTCCTTACTGCTTTCCCAGCCTGCCTAGAAGGTATAACTCAGGAATTACCAATACCTCGGCAGTGACACAATTGATTAAGTATGAGCAATACCAGCTTGGGTTTTGCATTCAGTCAGAGCTCTGTAATGGCAGCACAAGGGGCCTTGCTTGTTGAGCAAGAAGGGCTTTATGTCATTTGTCCCTAGAGCAAGGCACAAGTGATCTTGACGGAGAAGGCAGCGAACATACTGTCAGAAGCCATATTCGCAGGGAAAAGGCAGAACAATGGAGATTAAATGACAGGGCAGAAGCAAGGAATTAAATCATCCCCGAGGCTTAGATATTCCAGGCTTCCCCATGACACCTGCAAGAGGCACAGGGGAAGACCTGGAGCAGATCCCTGTGGAAGTCTTGCTGTCTGTGCCAACACTCTGATGGAAAACCTGCAAATCGCTTGTGACTCTTCTAAAAATCATGGGCCATACAACCTCTTGTCCAGCTGCACACTCATTTTTCAGCCAGTTTCCAGTCTGAAAACTGGACTGGAAAACAACAGTAGAATTGCTTTGAATCCAACTCTTTTTAACTCTTTATTTCTGTAAAAAGCATAACCCCTTGTCGTGGTTTACCACAAGGGAAGGAGTCCACAAGCTGTGGAAGTGGTTCCCTGTAAGGACCTTGGCAGCTTCCTTTGGACCTGACAAAGCCAATCAGCCGGCTAGTGTGAATATTGACAACTTGTTAAACCACTTAAAAGAGCTGAAAATGCGTCTGTGGAATACATATTTAGACATGAACAAAGCCTGGGAAAAGCTCTCTTGTTCCCGGCCTTTGAACAGGTCACCGGGTGCAGGCCAGGCCGGGCCCACGCGGCCCACACAGCCTGGCGGGGCCAGGCCAGGCCCTGCTGTGGCACTGGCCCCTTCCCAGAAGCCCTCTGGGCCCCTTCCCAGTGGGGCTGAGCCCCTTCCAGGGGAGGACGGAGGTTCTTTTTTGTTCTGGCAGCACTGTCATGTTCCATCCCAATACTGGGAGCAGCCACATGGCCGGGACCTGTGCTGGGAGTGGCCCAGCGGCTGGCGCCAGAGGCGGCCCCGAGGCCGGGCACAGCCACGTGTCCGGGACTGCTCGGCCAAAACCGGTGTAGCTGGGGCAGCACCACACGGCCGGGGCTGTCTTGGCATTGCTCGCAATGAACTTTGTTTGCTCAGCCGCTTTTAGCCAGCCATGCTGCAGACAGAAGGACAAAAGCAGCGGCAGATTTTCTTCTTTTTCCAGCTCCCTGAATGAAGAGGATGCGTGGGTGGCACCAGCAGCCAGTGTGACTCGCACGGTGCTGGCAAGGACCACAATGACCAACACAGGCACGGCGAGTGACATCCCCGATGCAGAGCATGGATGAGATCAGCCTTTCAGCACTGCAGAACTGGATAAAAACTGTTTCAATTGATCAAGCTTGAGAGCAAAAGAACCTACGAACACCAATTCTTTCCTAAATCTGGAAAAAGGAAAGGGTGAAGACACGTGAAGAAAACAGCATGGGATACTGAAGTCAGGGAAGGAGGAGTCAAATTCTAGATGGGAGGCAATTAAGGAGGTGCCTTAGTTTTGGGTTGAAATTCTCTTGTAAGGCTATGGTGAAGATACAATTGATATATCAGACTTTGGTTTTTTCCCTGTAACTCATGGAATACATTGGGGGGATGTAGCATTCTAACCACAGCCATGAACAGAGACACCAGTGCTGAAGTGAGCTGATGTTGAAGTAACTGTGACCCAATGAGAAGTCTGAACAGAGAGAAATGAGAGATGAGAAACTTTGCCCCAGGAATAGAAGAAGAAAACCTCTGTTTCCCAGAGATCGATGAAGAGAACATTTGCTTTTATGCTGGAACAGCTCATCCTTAAAATAGTACCCCATAAGTTGACATGGCCCATGAAAGCAGCTGTGGGAAAGCTGCAGACCATGAGAGGGACTTTCACTCTGTGAACAGATTTGCCTTTCCCAGGTGGCTGGTTCACTGACATTGAAGCCACAAGACAACTGTTTCCTGTGGAGAAGTCTCCATGGCGTGGCAAGAGAGACTCCTGTCCCTAGGAGAACTGGAGAAAGACTATTCTAGAGGTTGTAAACTGACTGAAAGTCCCAGGTTTGTCTACATTGTCAGTGGGAAAGAGGAGGCGGGGGGAGGAGAAGTGTCCTGAAGGTTTATTCTGATTTGTTGTTATTTTTTCTTTTAATTCTGTTAATAAAGTTGTCTTTATACCCTTTAAAGTTTGAGCCTGCTTTGCTCTTCTCCTAATCCTTATCTCACAGCAGAAAATGAGTAAATAATTTTAGTGGGTGCACTGGCGTTTGGCCAGCACTAAACCCACTGCACTCCTGCCTGCCCTCCTACTGTACCAGTGTAGTTCACCTCCAAGTGGTGAAAAGAAAGGAAAAAAATTGCTTGCTATGAATCAAAGGAGATTTTGTTGGCCCCTTACACACCTCTAACTTGGTAATAACGCCATTCTTCCAAAGGACAGGAGGCACCCACAACTGCCCTTTCCAACAGTGTGCCCGAACCACCACGGCAGAGACCTCTGCACATGAGTATCTTCTTTCTCCAGATGCTTCTGTGCTCACATGGACCCATGAAAGGCATTTTGGCTGGGAAGACAGTAATAAGAGATTATGGATTGTCACCTGAGAGACACAACCACAGTTCCAGGCCTAGTGCCAGGGAAAAGCTAAGTTTTCCACAGACAGGGAAAGAACTGTGGGGGGAAAAGGGAAAACTAGAGATCTGCTCTGTCTGTAGCAGCCTAATAGCTACCATACCCTCCCAGACCAGAGGGAAGACACCTTTGCTTCAGACATGAAGACAAAACCCTGGTCTAAGTCAGATGGAAAGCTTAACCCTTGATATTGCCTTCCCCAGATTTGTGCTGGGAATGGTACAATGGCTGCGCAAGAGTGAACAGCAACATTTCAAAGCCTTGGTAAATAACTTCAAGATCCAATTACAGCAACTTACTGCCTCCTTATATTGAATAAAAATTATTTACTTCTGTGGAGCAATGGTTCAGGCTGGCTGTAGGTTTGTGAAGTTCCTTGCTCCTTTTGATTCAGTAATACACGGGGATAATGGGCACTGCTCACTTTATAGCTCTGTATGCCCCTCCTGCTGGTGTGCTGCCACTACCTCGCTGCCTCTTCTGACCATCCCTCAGGTTGGTACAAACGCAGGGATCTGCTGAAACATTGCAATGGTAATCTTGAATTTTTACATAGCTTTTCCATCCTTGCCTGTAAAATGGAAGTGACAATAGTAATTACTTAATACTAGAAAACTAACTGTATTTGTAGGCAGTCTCTCTGTGCTCCATTTTCCAAAGAGCTTCAGGTATGAATCCATCCTCCTGTTCCTCATTATTTACTTACTTTCAAGACATCAGGGCAGGAAAGGCCATAGACAACTGGCATAGTCCTGTTGCCAATGTCCCATTCCCAAACCTCTGAGCTTGCAAGGAGGTTCCTCTGATGTTTTCCATGGTTACAGGGCTGTGCCCATGTAGAAGGAAGACAGTTACGTTTGCATGATCTCAAGGATTGTGGGGTCATTGTTGAGGCTTCTAAACCCCACCAGTACAAAAAATTATCTTCAATTGGTGCCAAAGAGTCTGTAGGCCATGCTCAACATCACTAAAACAGCATCCTGTGCCTGCTTAAAACAGAAGAGAAAGTTACAAAACAGGAGCCACCAGCTACTTGGGAGTTGGCCTGAAATACACCAGCTGCAACTGCTGCTCTGCTCAAACAAACAACAGGGAGCTCAAGTTACACAATTCAATTGCAAGGGGAAAGTGACCAGCAGCAATGTTAAATAATTTATTTCATTCATTCACATTTAGTTCATTTATTATCAATATGGGACTATTTCCCTTACGCTTTTCTCCTCACCAAAACAGGTTTCTATGCAATTTGCTCCGAGCTTCAAGTTGGATACAATCCTTTTAAACAGGCTACTTATAAGGAGAAAACTAAACTCTTTGGCATGGCTTTGGAAAATTAACATCATCTGTGTCACTAGTAGGATATCACTGGGGATTTTGTTTAGCCAGAAAGGCTGTGTTTAGGCTAGTGACTGAAACACATCTTTGAGACCCCCGGAGCGTGTGTCCCCCTGCACAGCTGCTGCTGTGGGGGAGTCGTGAGGCTGGCACCTCCTGCTGCCACCACCACACCTCAGCAGAGAGGGACGTGCCTTTAGCACCACTCCATGGCTTTCTTAACTGCTGGTATTGCCAGCTTTCCTGTACCTGCAGCAGCTTGTTGTTTAGACAGCTTCTACAATGTTAGAGAGCCGCAGTGACTGGTCTCCAGCCTGAAGCGGTATTTTCACTGCTGCTCAGCCCTTAGGAGTGGAGCTAAGAAATTCTGGGATAATTTTATCTGACAAATGTAAACATACTATGCATGAATTTTCATTTATATTTCACATGAAGAAAACAAGACTGAGTCACTTAGATTGTATTGTAATTTAGCCACTATCTCTGGTGATAAGCAACCACACCAAACCCACAACTCTCTTCAGTTCCCTCAGTTTAAAATTATCGAGAATATTTCTTTCTGAACAGCTTTTTGCTTGCTGGACCTTCTCTCAAGAACTTACTTACATATTTTGATTTATAACTAAAGTATGAAAATGTTTTTTATAAAACTTTCTGTCTGCATTTCATGCTCCAAAACATACAGTCCCTCTAGGACCCTTTCTCAACCTGTGCTCCCTTCACCTCTGCAGCTGCCCTTGCATTACTGCACCTCTTCTTGCGGGGCTGCAGAAGGCACAGGAGGAAAGTCACCTGGCAGCAGACACATCCACAGAAGGTGATGGAAACAAATCCCTCCAGCCTCAGAAGGCTTCATATCTACCTGCTAGTTATACAACAATTGTCCAAAGGTACCCAGGCTGTGGAACAGCCAGAGAGTTGAAATATATTCACAAAACCATAGGAGCTCTCCCTCAGATTAGTACCAGAGTCTAGTGAATTCAGCCTGAGAGGCATGGACACCTTCAAACTGTGCAACCTCAGAGCTGTGGACAACCTGCCAAAATTCTGCATTTCATTGCAACGAAGCATCTAACTCCTCAAATGGAACATTGAGCTAATGTCAGCATTAACCCAGAAACATACAGCTGTATAACAGCAATTTGAACTGATTTCAGAAGCAAGCTGAAAGTATCATACTAACAAAATGCACTTTATGACCTAGTCCACACCTAGTTTTAGACACCTCAGAGACCCTTTATGGTTTGGGGCTTTTTTTCTTTGTAGGGGTTGTTTTCTGGATTTGGTAATATTTCATTTACAGGAAGGTTGAAGACTGTATGCCAATATATGCACTTGCACCATATTTCTTTAAATATGTTTCAGGAAATGCCATACTGATGAACTGCTCTGTAATGTAATCCTTCAGACTGGAGCAATTCATAAGATCCCAAGAATAAAAAAGCTTTTTCAGCAGGTATAGTTAATCAGGAAGTGAGTACATGCCATATTAGTATCCCCTCAGGGTTTCCAGTCCTTAACCAGAGCATGGCCAGTTTGTTGTTTTGCTGGGAAAGCTGTCACAAGACAGACGGACTCATTAGAGTTCCATTTCCATGTTCTCTGGAGTTCAGAGCAGAAGCTTTACCATGTCTGCTCTGAGATCTTTATTGGTTGTAAACCAGGACAGACATGAAGGAAAATTCTCAGCCCTATGGTCCAAAAAGTTCACAGTGTAAGAAACAATTCACACCTAGGATAAACTGTGAAATGCATTCCTTAAAGTGTTTTATTATCTTTTTTCTTGAGCCTGGTGCTCTAAGTGGATACCTCTTTGACATAAAGCCATTTGTCCCACAACAGTGTAAGAGCTCCAGGGACAAAACTGCAAATTGGTTTCCAAGTCTATTTTAGGAATGGCTTAACAATCAGAAGAGGAAATGCGATATTCAAATCAAATGGCTAAATTTTTCAGTAATAAAGGTGGTGGGGCAAGATCTCCTCTAACAGCACAGAACAATAAAATGCAAATATTCTAGCACTGAGCAGCTTTGCATGGGCCAGCATCTGCTGAAGTCACACATTTCTACCAGCTTACTTTAGTAGGGAACAAGGCTGTAGGGGAGCTCCTAGGGGACAGAAGCCCAGGGGGCTGGGGCTGGTGTCCCTTCCCCAGCACAGCACAGCAGTCGATGGTGAGCAGGACTCTGGCTGCAGCTGCATGCCCCAGCACATCACCATAAACTCCAGCTGCCCATCAGCCTCCAGCCATCATCCACCAGGGAACACTTATTCCATCACATGAACACCCCAAAAAGCAATAATTTGAGGGACACAGCAGCTCTGAATATTGCACCTTCCTTCTCCCTGCTGGAGCAGACTCCATTTGAAGAGGATAACGAATTCCACATCAGGCAATAACCACCCCAGCACTGAGGGATGCAGCTCTCTGGAGCCTGGCAGGATGTGACACAGGCACCTGGGCAGTACTGCTGCAACAGGGCAGTTGAGGTGCCTACACGGACATTCAGTCCAGCTCATCTCAAATGCCACTGTTTCCAAAAACTCCACTGATAAAAGAATACAAATATGCATGTAACTAAACTCAAGTTTGTTTGCAATTAGCAGAGAAAAGTTTCTTAGTGTTCATATTAAGCTATTTTTGAACTGGTACAGTTACTTAGTGTTCACTTGCAAAAGCAGAAGGCTTTTACAGATTTTTGCCAGAGAAGTAAACCAAATGTTATCAAGTGATACTGTAACACAAAGACACCAAAGAGAATGGAGCAATGCCTATTTACAGGAGCTAAGGATCCAGCCTCCAGCACCCTCTGTCCATTCAAATTAAATGGACACACTGCAACCTTTCATCTGGTGTAAAAAGTACTGGAAAATCACTGTTGGTGCAAAACCAGCTGAGCCTTTGTACTGGCTTGTCCTGTGGAGCACATTGTGTGCATTTGTTTGGCCCAATTCACTAAACAAGGCACCCAACCATACACCACACCACGGGTGTGAAATCCAGCCACGTGCTTCCTTAAGGGTGTCTGCATAAACTACTGCTCAAAAACCCAGCTGTCAGTGTCACTGGCACAGGGGGCAAGTCAGTGCTCTGAGATGTGGCCACTTATGGGAAATGTGTATTACTCTGCTTGTCTAAGGGTCTGTCAACGCAGAGATTTACTGAGGCAATTATCCTGCCTGTAACAGGGCACTAACCTGCTACAGTCACACTGATGCAACTTGTAGTACTGAAGTACTTATCTGCAGTTCAGATTAAATTGCTTTGGATGCAATATAATTATTACACTGACAGAATCATAACAGCAAATATCCCTTTGCAGACAAGTTCTAAGGAGCGAAAGGCTTTTCTGCCCTGGAAAAGATTAGGCAGATACAAAACATGAATCATCAGATTTTTTTTTTTCTTGCTCCTATTATCTGTCTCTGCTAACAGCCAAGGTGTCAGGAAGCTTGAGCTTATGGACTGGGCATGGGTTTAGGACAACGAGCGTCTCATCTCTGGTTTTCACATGCTGAGTGGCAGCAGGTAAGTCACCTGTTCTTTTTGCCTTTGGGTTTGTTAGCAGCACCAATATTTTTTCTGGCAAGTATGTAGTGGCAAAATGCCAATTTAATAGTCACTGTCTAATTTTCCTATTTCAAATGTTTTTTTCTTCTTAACACTGATTCAAATAAACAAGATAGGTATTGCTCCAGCAATATATATTCCACGTTACCACATCCCCCACAGAAATATGGTTCCTCTGCTCAATGGACCCAATGTTGACAGTTGCAAATGGTTTGCAAACTTAGAAACTATCTGAGCTCTTTTTGTGGGAGTCTAACCAGTGTAATTCACTGGAGACAGACAAGGAAGAGCAAAACACATTTGATAGAGTACTGTTGCCTTCAAGCCACAGAGGAAGAAGTTCTTTGTTCTAGCATAGCATTTTACTTGCAGTGCTGCAGAGATGCATGTGGTGACCTGCAGTGATACATGTGCCATCACAGATCTCCAAAAATAGGTCTTTCTACATTAGCTCACCCTGCTAGATGACTGGGACATGCAGTAGGTCACAATCTGATTGAAATGGCCTTACAGTCGATTTGCTGATAGCTCAGTGTTTGTCCAATGTCAAAAACCACATCTCACCACAACCCAAGAGCTGTGCCACTGCTCCAGACCATGATGGACTGCAGGGACAGCAGCACTGGCTCACAGAAGCCCCTGTGCCTCTGGAGACCCTGGTACAGCATCTCCCATTCCTTTGTCAGCCATGTCTCCCTATTCCCACGTGGTCTTCATAGGCACCAGCCTATGCCCTAACTAGGAGGCTTTCAAAATTAGGGGATAGATAATGTCATGTATCTGAGGGCTGGATGCCTGGACCATCAAAATTACTTCAGCCTTTCTTTGGGGTAGCTAAGTCAGAGCATTCTTTTCTGAGACTGATTTTCTTTGCTTGCTTTACTAACAGGTGGGAGCTAGGGGCAATCTTCCTTCTGATTTTCAGGTGTCTGCCAGCACACAGGGATGTGGGCACAGCTGCTGGAGGCTCCAGCAGGTGCCCAGTCACCGTGAGTAGCAGCAAAGCTCCACAGCCCCCTGAGGAATTCCTGCCATCACCACTGGGGGAACCGTGCTGTGCTGCAAAATGACCAGTCAAGAGCTCAGCTGCTCTGTGCCCTTCACTTTGGGTCTGGAACCTGTACACTGCCCTGTACTGAACACACACTGCACCCTGCCCACGTTTCACAGGGATCTTGCCATGGAAGAAGTGTTTCAGAGGCAGAGAGTCATGAGAAATTTCTAAGCAGATAACAGCTTGACATAAATGAGAGGAAGAAAGTACCCCCTTCAGACCCAACTGCAAATAAGCGAAAAAAGGCCATGCTCCCAAGGCAACAGCCTGAGACAATTCAGATTAAAAGCCAGTGATGTGCCTTTATACTCCTGAGAACACCTTGAGATGTGAATTTTTCCCCTAGTATTTTTGAATAGTGAAGTGTAAATCGTGTGAAAGGTATGTGTGTACTTCTCCACCCAGCTGGCACAGGCCACGGCCAGCAGTTAAAAGAGATGATGTGTCCTGTGAAATGCCTGTGAGAAAAAAAACGTGGTGAATGTGCCAGCACATGAACATGAAAATATCAACCTTTTTGTTCCCTCATAACATGGAAGATGCATGTCCATACTGTTTTCTACACAGCAGCTAAAAGGAAAAGCACTAGGAACTTCTCACACAGGAACAGTTTTTTGATAAATAAAAGCAAAAGTGGGGATTCATAAAGGTAGCATTTGCATGCTAGCCATTGAACACACTGAAATGTCCCCATGAAGTCCTGCAGTCACTGAGATTTGACGTCAGTTTCATCAGAGGAGAGAGGAGTTTCATGAGAAGAGATGAGACCTTCCACTCAAGAAAAAAGGGATTCAAATTTAAATCATAAATGGTGATAACACCTGGAAATTCTCTGCATTGTCATATCTTTGCTTTTTACTCAAAAGTATCCTGAAATACTGACATTAGTATCTCTCTCAAATATTCACATCTTAACAAAGTATAACTGTCATATGCTGCAAATACTTACTTCACATAATCAAATGACCAGTTCATGATCTTGCAGGTACTAAAACGCGTGCACCCTTACCTGACAAACAGAAAAAATTCGATTTCATCCATGTGGACCACACTTTCAGGCATGTGATGTGATTCCTGGGGTTGCCTTCTGCAGGGCCAGGAGCTGGACTTTGGTGATCTATGTAGATCCCTTCCAATTCAGGATATTCTATTATTCTGTTAGCACAATGACACATTTTAAAATCAGTATTCCCAAACCATCTCAATGTATGACTCATGTAAGCGTTGCACTGTACAGCTTCATACTTTTGAATGAAGTTGTTCATATTTGCTAAACTAATATGAACAACATATTTGAAGGCATGGGGAAAAGTTTGAGATATTAAGCTGTACAACAGAAAAAGAAACAGAGATCACACAAGCAAAGAGATGACAAAGATCAGCATGACATGGCTACCTCACTTTTGAGGTGCCTTTAAGACAAGTATTAGATATGCTGAGTATTTACCTTCAGAGAAAAATTAAGCCCATCTGATGGTGCCAGACAATCAGCCTGCCCTTGAGTTTCACTTCTACTCTGCCAAGAGACATTCTGCCTCACCTCAGCAAGCCTCTACAAACCCCATAAAGACTGCGATGGACGGTGCTGTACTCCAGGACACGTGGCTATCACAGCACTGGGAGTCAAATAAATATCTGGAAAAGTCATCAACCACAATGGAAACACTAATTTCCTTCAGGGTTTTTCTGCGGCTTGTTTTCAATTTGGCGCTTCCTTAATTTTTAATCTCTGGCCTGGAAGCCCAGCACTGAGTAGGGAGCATGTGGGTCATGCCAGGCAGCATCTTGAGCTCCAGTGCCCCCGGCAGCTGCTTCCCGCACGAAGGGGAGCTGGAGATGGAGGGCACTGAGCACTTTTTAGGCGCAGGTTGTCAGCGAAGTTGCTACGCCTGACACTTTTTTGGTGGGGGCGCTCATTTCTAGGAAACACTTTGGTAAACAACTTTGAAGTCAAAATGAAAAATTACAGCCTGAGTGCTTTTTTCGCTTTTATCCACCGTACCTTCATGGCTGTACTTGTCCATTTAAATGGCAAAGCAGTGCTGAATGCAAACAGCCTCCTTCTGCAGGCTGTCTCCACAGTTCAATTACCAGTGCTTTAACACTGCTAATTAGCATTCCTCAGAGCTAGATCTCTTTGAGTGACAGGTAACCATGGAGAGTCACAATCCTGTAGGTGATCAGCAAGAGTCTGACTTTTCTTTTTAATTAAAAATTAGAAATGCCTTAAACAAAAATAATAATTCGCTGATTTATGCTATTATCCCAGGGTTGCCAAGCTGGTGAGAATAACATTAGTGTAGTAAAAATGAAACAATTTTTAAATGAATAGACTAGGGTGATAGAAAGGAGAACAGGTTTATTATCTGTAACAAGAGAATGTACTCATAATGATGGTACAAAATAGTAGACACTTCTCCAGAGAGTTGGCATGGAGACCAAAAATAGGACACTTTCCTGTATGTGGGATGGGATTGCCCCAATTTATTTTAGATTTTAACAAGATAGATAGATAAAGACTAAGTCTGTTGCACAAATAGAAATTTCATAGGGATATCATTTCAGTAAAATTTAACCATGAGTTATATTGAGAGATAGTATTGCATCTGGTCCAAGTGGGAGCCAGGGCTGGGAATTGAATCAGCCAGATAATCAATTAGTGAAAATTGTTTTCAACATAACTGCGCCATTTCCCATCAGCTAATGATCTAGGTCTCCCTCCAGAAATGGACTCCAGCAGCAAAAAATTAATATTTTTGAAAATGGCAACGGGTCTAAGTCAGCAGTGTTGGCCCAACCAGATCTGAATATTATTCATCAACAAATAATAAGGAACATTTTTAAGGTGAACATGCCAAAGATAGGAGGATGGATGTATGAATATTTGTAATTAGGAAATATTTCCCAAGACCAAGTAATGTCAACTCAGCAAACTCATTAATTGCAGATTCTAATGAAAATAACTGCATATAAGACAATAACAGGAAACAGATGATTGAACAAAAATTGTTCTAATAGCCAAGAATCACAATGCAAAATTCTAGCCATTGTTCATAAGCAAAGTCACAGCTATTAATTGTGAAGCAATATAATTTCTTTCCTACATGTAAAAAATCCAAAACCCCCAAACCTCAAAATCTGTATGGTTTGTTTTCATATGGAGGTATTTACATCTTTAATCTAAATGAGAATAAGATTTGACCTTATACAGGATGGAAAGAACTAAAGGTAATTACATCAGTATCTAAAATTCTGTCAGATTGACTAGTACTATTTCAATTTAAAATTGAAAGTTAACCAAAAAGCTTATTCTACAAGTCCTGGGAGGAACACTTTCCTAAAAACACAAGTAAAAAAACCCAGATAGCTTTCCAATTTACCAAGCATAAACGTATAATAGGGAGTAGTAAAATAAATACCCCATTTGCAGCTCATTTATTTAATGTTTTAAGCTTACAAATGGGTATCTATAGCTGTCAAGATATGCAAACAGCCAGGGTTAATTGTGGTTTTACTGAAGTTTGTAATACAGTCCAAGAAAGAAAGAAAAAAAATATATATAAGATATCTCTGAGTCTAATATTATCTTTCATTTCTTTCTGTATTTACAAAAATATCAGTCACTGACAGATTTTTTTAACTCCACTGAATGCTCTGAACTTTTTCTATTTGAAGGAGAAATTTTACAAGGAAACAAATCAGAGCTGTGGCTTTGTGCTGTTCAGGGACTCCAGCACTTCCCAGCCTGCCAGCTCTTATCCAGAGAGATCCCAGCACAGCCACAGCACCAGGCTGGCTCAAGCCAAGCCTGGTGACTCCCAGGAAATTCAGTTTGACTCCTTACTGGTTATCCACTCAGGCACACGTCTCCAAATTTTAAGGTCTTGTAACCTTCTTCTTACTCTCATATTTCAAGGAAATAATAAATCCAGTTTTATGATACAGCTATTTTGCTCTACATTCAGTCTGCTTGTGTATCCATGTAGAAGGGTTCATTCAAATACTGCAAACTTTAGTCACCAGCATGGACAGAACATTCTTAATAAAAGACAATTAATTATTAGAAAATTAGTCTCAGAATAAAGGCAGCCTGCTTTGGAGACCAGGTTTATCAGCTTGTTTTGAAAGCTGTTCTGCTTTCCTTAATTTCCACTGCAATACAAGGGCAGCAGCAAGGGGAAAGAGATGGTTTATGCAGGAATGGGGTACAGAAAAAACCCTCCACTCTCTCTAGCCACAACTGCTCCTGTCCTTCCTTTTGGAAAGAAACACTCTTTTCTATCTGCTAAACTATCACCTACTTAAAGAGAAAGTAGATTTGAGCAACTACAAAAATCACAAAGATTCCTGTCAGTAAGTTCCAGATTTAAAGAGGTAAGAGAAATAACCACGATCTGAAATGCTGAAGATTTTTTTTTTAAATAAATGTCTTTGGTTCAGAGTTTAATTAAAATGATTGAAAATGAAACTTTCTACAGTATTACTGTGCTATTTAACAATTTAAATCCTTCTTGCTTCACTTGCCTAAATAATCACAAATAATCCTGGCAAATTTAGGGTTTCAAAGATTAATTATCCTATCCAAAGAGGATTAATTTCTTTCCCTTCATGTTGGTAAAGCTATCAATATGCTTATATCATACTAACAGGCTATAATCCACTCTACAGCATCAGAAATTCTGAAATACAAAACAAGCTCTCTGCTAGCTCTCAGCTGAGGGATGAAGTTCACAGACAAAGGGAGCTGATAAATTCCCCCCAAAATGGCTCTCAGATTTTCTCAGCAACATCTCTCAACATTGCAGCCTCCATGCCTTGCCCTGTGACTGCCAAGCTGGAAGGACTGCCAGCTGGAATATCATGGTTTCTTTTCCAAAATCTTTGGCAATATCTCCATCGCTCTCATATCTCCCCAAAAAATCAATGCAAGCAATCCAATTACCTTCACCAAGACTTAAATGTGCTCCTGTTACCAATTCTGTGATTCAGTCTGATGAATATTTTGGTTTTAGTAAATATTTATAAAACTTCAGAATTTTATATAAGCTATTATTTCTCCTCTTCCTTGACAGAAACCCTCTGGCTAGGAAAACTGGCTGGCATTGTTTCTGAAACCACACTCTGCTTCTCTTCTTTCAACTTTCCCTTTGCACATCTTAGAAACAAAAATAATCTCAACCCAGTCCAGAACGCCCGTTAATTTATATGTAGGTAGGCATCATAGGGCAATATCAACAATATTTTCAATTTTTTTTCTTTAAAGGGTCCGTAATTCTTCACCAGGCTTTGACTGTGGAGGTAGCTCCCAAAAGCAGGAATCTTCACAGGTGGTATTTTAACATACTGTCTCCGTCCCTGCTGTGATAACTTCATCTTGCTTTCATGATTTCTTTATGCTTTGAAATGTTTACAATTTGATACAACCCATTTTCCCAATAACACTGTTGAGCGTACTAAAAATCTGCTGTTTAGGAGTCCCTCTGGATGAGAGAACAATTATACAGCTGAAAATACTTCCTTCAATATAAGCAGCAAAACCTACTGGAAACATTAAATTATTCAAGTGAAGAGATTGCTCTCCTGAAGAACAGGAGGTAATTGTGACGCACGAGGTAATCTGTGCTTGCTGCAGAGCCCAGGCTGGGTGGGGCTCTGGCCCTCCCCGGGGTCCAGGTGTGCCCTGGGGGTGCCCAGGCTGGACCCTGCCACAAGCCCTCAGCCATCCCTGCAGGCTGAGCCACAAAGCAGGGCTGTCACCTTCTCTCCATTGCACCCTATGCTGTATTTCCATCAACCTCAGGTGAGCCCTCAGGTGTGTTCTGCAGCCTGCACTCAGAAGCAGGCACCCTGTCCATGGTCAACAAGGAATCCACCCTGCTCCTTACTCCAGCACAACCTAAGAGGTCAAAAGTTGAGTGTGGCACTCCCTGTTATTTATTTTCCTGTTATACTTTGTGTTAGGTCCATTTTTGAGTCATTTTGTATGGATGACAAAATGAGACTGGACTATGGATCTGCTCTCGGGCTTCCTTGCGAAAGCACAGTAGGAATGGTGTTGTTTGCATGTGGCTAAATTTTGGTTAAATATGCATGGCACAAGAAAAGAGGAGGTGTAAACCAGGCATTCAAGAAAATAACTTTTGCATCTCTGTTTTTAAGAGGCTGCTGGAAAAGCTGCTGGCAGCTGCAGAAGCCCTGCCTAGTTTGGCTACTCCTTTCAGTCTTGGTGTCAAAATGGAAAATTTCAGTGCTGTCCAACGGAGATGCTGCATTTTGACTTTCCCAGGAACAGGACAGAAAGTGGAAACTAATGAAAGCCTACTCCAATTTTTCCTTTGGCAGCAAAGAGGCTGAAACACATCTGAAAGCCTAGAAAGAAAAAAAAGCAATATGCATCTTCTGATTCCAAACAAGAGGGATTAATTGCAAAGAAAGAAAATGTTATCACAAGACTGCATATTGAGTTTAAAATGTACATATTCAGGTAGCCGTGCACATGTTAGAAAAATTCCAAATGCATAGGGGATAAATTTAAGTTTCAGCAGAGTTAAAAAGCTGTTTGCTACTTACTTATTTCGGCAAGCCATAAGTGATTTTTATATTCAGCAGAACAAGACAGAATGTATTTCCTTTAGGTACAGCAAACTAAATATCTTGCAATGAAAGGCTGCATTGTTTTGTTCAAACTAAAGAGAAATAGCTGATGAGTGAATAAGAGCATGATCTAAAGCCTATTGAAATCAATGGAAAGATTCTCATTGACTTCTCCAGGCTTTGGATCAAGCCTCAAAAGAGCAGCTATTTCTCTCTGATACAGCAAGGAATCAATTCCCTCTCCCAGCGGTACTCTAAATAATTCAATATTTTGTCTCAGATCATTTCCTAAGAAAAATGATGAGGATGTTGTTTAAGTGGGCGATACCCTGAAGTGACAGAGTTTGCACTGCATTCAGCCGTGTAAAACCTGCTCTGCGCTGTGCGGCTGCACAAAAGCAGGGCGCTCCGAGCAGCCCTCGGACGCTCGGGGTCCCTCCCCGCCCGCCGGCCGAGGGACAGCACGGTCCTGCTTCTCCTCCCGCTGGCCGGGAGAGACGGAGGAAATTTGCTAAATCGCAAGGAATGCCCACATCGTGACAATTCCTTAAAGAAGCAGCATTATTTTGTCTTTGCAGTCAAATCGTGATCTCTTTGCACAATTTCTTTCGATGCGCACAGAAGGGCAAAAATTGCAATGCTGATCATGTTGTTATTTAACAACAAAATAGATGCTCTCACCATTCTCCAATGCTTTTGCTTTATAGAGCAAAACACTATATGGAAATGATATCTTCCTTCTCAGCTCTTTTGTTCCACATGAAAAATTAATCAGTACAAAGCAAACCAGCATTAGATTCAGGAACTTTGCCCCAAACCTCAGCAAAACCTTACTAATTTTTACTCTCCTGCCATAATCCAGTGGCCTTCTGCACACTAATCCTTTTCTCCTGTAAACTGGAGAAGGCTGCTACAAGTTCCTGACGGGGAGTTTGGAGGGGAGGCACAGGATCCACGCTGTGTCCTGGACACAGAGGCTGACAGGAGCACAGCCCAGCTCCCAGCTACGCTTCCTTTGAGCCAGCAGCAGAGCAGTGCTGGGATGGATTCTCCCCATTTGCACAGAAGGACAGCAATTTGCAATAGACAGTTTGAAGGCAGAGAGGGATAATCCCACTTCTCCACTCCCACCTGGCAGCTACCTAGAAACAGCTGACAAATGGGCAGGATGAAATTGGCACTGAGCTGTAACTGGGGCAATGATCCCCCTTCCGTGTAAGTTACACCTGCAGGGAGGAACTCACCAGCAGCACCTGTGACGACTGCAGACATGGCAGCTCTGTGTCATCCCTCTCTGCGTTCCCCAGACAAAGCACAGCCATGCTCTCATCATCATTTGTGGAGAAATACTAACCAGCATCTGTCCAAGCATGCTCCTGTTTCCCTCCTTGCTGCCTGCACACTCACAGCTCCTGCTCACTGTACATTTCAGGTGCTGCCTCAGGTGCACAGTGGTGCCAGTCCCAATAGCTTATCCTGACTCCTATGCAAAGCCTGGAAATCCTTACACACAGAGGGAAATTTGCTGCCAGGGTCAGCTTCCCTGCCAGCTGTTCCACAAGAGCAGGAGAAGGGACAGGCTCTTCCCCTCACCGAGGCTGCTGAGTTTCAGATGGGTTTTGGAGATCAGCTGGGTATTTGTGCCAAAGCCCACCCTGCTGCTCAGCCGGGCCAGTTGGCTGCTGCTCACCACTGGCACAGCTGGGACAGCCACAGGGCATGGCTGACTGCCCAAAACACTTGAGAAATTGTCCTCACAGCCGGTACAAAATACACCTGCTCTCCTCTCACACACCAGGAAGTGTCTGATCTTGGCAAGGCCTGAGAAGGGGGTCCTCAGCATCCTTCCTCCACCATTTGCCTAACACTGCCACATAGAACCTGGCTAGCCACCCACCCCCAAAGTACTTCTACTCCAGTTTCCAAAGGCTATATTTGCTAAATTCAGCTGCTACCCAGAAAAAGACACTCAGAATATTTCTGACACATCCTCCAATTTCATCAGAAAGTGCCCTTTTGATTTCTCAGGCACTGGGAAATGTAAAAATTATGAATTCCAAAGACATGATAATAATCAGATAGTGAAAAACAAACAACATCCAGACTTCTAGCTAGAGAAAAAAATGTCTGTAGATAGATGAATGTATTCCAGCAAATTTGATTGTTGCTTTTATATTATTGTCATCAAATTTCATCATTTTCTGGAAGAGTCTTTAAGATAATGCAGGAACGAGCCCTTAGTTCTATATCTTTTAATATAAACAGTATTCCCAAACCTTTCAACTCAGATTCCTCCTCCCAAATCGATTTTTTCATTAAACAATTTGTTACAATACCAAGGGGGATTTGGCAAAATAACAGATTTAGGAGTCACTGTACAAAAAATATGAACCATCTATTTGATTTGCTGTGTAAACCTATAAAGATGAGTTAATATCAACATCACCCGGCCATTTGAATTGCAGTAACAATGTTTCGTGAGCAAACTCTAAGACTAAAAACAACAATTTGAATTCCTTGGTTTAATTCACATTTTAAATTGGGTTTTAAAGACAGCATAAACAGCTTTTTGCAGTTTTGTTACGAGCAACAGACAAGAATAAATATTATAGTTAGAAGCTTTGTTCTGGTACAAAGAATTTAAACTAGTTTATAAATAAAGCATTTCACCTTCTATGCATAGAAATTTAGGCACTAGACACAGAAGACAAGCGTTTCTTCCCCCCTTACCACATATGAGCACCAAACTGAGTCTTTACCCCCTGTCATTGTGCCTTAGATTCCAAGCTTGGCTGTCACACTGAAAAGACCACGGTACACATCTGTGTGCATCACAACAGCTTCATCAATAAGGCAAAGAGTAATGTCTACGTGTACCTCCACCCTGCATCTCCAAACGTTTCATTTAAAAGAACAGGATGAGACTCTGTCACAGTCCCATGAGTAAAGGAGAAAGGCAGCATGAGAATTTAGGAGTTATACATATCTAACCACAAAAAGAAATTAGCTGCTAAAACACCGCTTCCTTTACTAATGAGCAAATTTATACAGCAATGAATAAAATAAATTTGAGAGCTGCTATTTATTACAAGCAAATTAAAAATGCTCAGAGCACACAGAAAATGAATTTATTAGGGAAGACACTGCATCCAGTTTTCAAATGTATTAACCCCTGGCTGAGACAGAAGAAATGTTCAGCTTTTTCTTTAACCAACCTTGGTCCATGTTATTAAACACTCCCCCCGCTGTTGATAAAAACCAGTGGCACAGGAGACCCCACACTGGCTGTCTTGCCTCTTTTCTACCCCAAGCATGGCTCTGCCTTTGGGAGGCTCCCAGCCGGATCCCACACTGCCAGGAGCATGTGTATGCCCGCTCTGCTGCCAGACACACAAAACCTCATCGCAGCCCCTTTGATTCTGTACTTTCTGTCCCTGCCTAGATAACTTTTCAGAAGCTGACAGAGCCTTTACAATTTAATTGGTGTTGACACCTTTTGAAGCAATGCCTCGAGGCGCCGAGGGTCATTGTCTATTTTATCCTGCTTTTCTGCGGCTGCCTCCATTTGGCTACCTTGCAGCCTGTGGTGCTGTGGTGGCCCCTGCACTCTTCATTCATGTTTGTACTTGTACCGAGTCCCGTTACAAGGACCCTTGTTAAACGCCCAGCAGGCAGCACTGAATAGAGATTTTGGCTATCTGGGATTTGAAGGCCTCTAGCAATAAGGGAGAAAGGCCTGTAAACACAAAAGTATCCCAGTAGCAGTGGGGCGTTAACGTAATCATGCATTTATGCCACAGGACCTCAGGACCAAGCTCCTTACTGCCGATTCACTGGCTATTAAGCCCTGGTAATTAGGTGGTTTTCCGTGACTTTTCTTTCATGGGATTCACCAAATATCATTTTCCATATGTCCCTTTTTCCCAGAGCAGCTATACACCCTCACACATTCAATAAGCCAGGCAGATGGTACCACGTACCAGGCTCTGAGCAGCCAAAGCCAATTCAGAACAAGAAAAAGGATTTGGCGTGGCATTCCTAAAGCTGCTCAGGAAACCTGGATCCAAAAAACCACAGAGGTCACACAGCCTTATGATGGCAAACACATTTCTCCAGGTTCAGTGCCTGTAACCAGTGAGAGATTTCTGGGCAGTCATATCCCCAAAGCAGCACTAGCACAGAAGGTGAACAGGACAGAGCACTTTGAGAACCATCTTTCACTTCATAAACAACATTTAATATGAATCTCTCTGATGTTTTCCAGGTTTAAATAATTAAGTCTCTCACATTTCCCACTGAAAATGCAAAGGACTCACTTACTTCATTTGGACCTAAGTGGGGCCACATCTTGGGGCCACATCTCAGTAAAACTCAGCCTCGAACACTGTATTAAGACAGTGAATGAATAAGACCATAACCAAACAAAATGGAAAATAACATTTCAGTTAAGTAAATATTTCAGCTAAGCAAGATATTAAGGCATGGCCAGAATTACCTCAGTGGCGATTTCCTACTTGAAAAATTCCCTGCCCTCCCAAAAAAACAGTCTTGCTCATCAAACCCGATGGCTGAGCTTTGCATTTTCCAGCATTCTCTCTGCCACATTTCAGACTCTGCTTTTCCACAGTCACTCTGAACTCCAGCATTTCACCTAGAGAGCTCTAACCAATGAGACCTGTAATTCCACTATGGTGCTGCCAAATCCTCCCACATTCAGTATCATTTGGTCCTTTGCCATCTGGGGGATGCTTGTCCCTGTATCCACGATCCCATCAACCTCTTGCTTCTATTGTGGAAAAAAGCAATCAGAAGCAGGCGCCTGTGCACACCTGCATTCCATGGAAACTGGGATCTGACTCCAAATGTTTACTCCTTACCTCTCTTGTTACCCTGCAGTCACTCCTCCCAGCCTCTCATTCACAGCCATTCTCCTTCCCTCTGTCCCCAGCCTGCTTGAAAGAAAGCTGCAGCTCTGGGCTCTGTATCTGAACCAGTGCCATAGCCATAGACTTCCATTTGCCCAGCTAACCTGCAACCACGAGTTACCAAGATTCAGAACAAAAACTCTTCCACACACAGACAAAGCTGCATTCAGCTGCAATGAAAGACTTACCTTTCTCACGCTTTATGGAATCCCTTTGCATCTTTCCGTGTGCTTCTCTGGCATGGAACATGGGGCTTTATGGAAGTACATCAAAGTCCAACAAGCAGGGCAGAAAACACCTGTGTAGGCACAGTGGAAGAAAGGAGCAGTCTTGGAGAGGCCAGGCTGGCCTGGCCATGAATACACGATAGAGATGCACACAAACCACCTCCACTGACAGGAGCTCGTTCAATGAGCTGAATGTAAATAATGCCAAGAACAGCTTCCAGCTCCCACTTCAGGCAGCTCTGCCAGGAGAGGTTTCCTTTGGCTGACAGAGGCAAGTGCCTGGTGCAGAGGTGAGTGTGCCACCAACAGCATGAGCAGTGACACTTTACTCCCAGGCAGCTGAGAAAGTCACTGGATGAGGGTTGGTTACATCCACCTATGCATTTGCTTCCTTGAAGACTAAAGTCAACCCAAAAGTCATCACAGCTGAGAGCACATGTTGGGGCAGAACTTTGCCTTTCTGATATTTTCATAATCTCATACAGAGTCTACAGGCAGGGATGCTGGCTAGGAAATAGAAAGTAAAGAAGCTGCTCTACACTGGCCACACTAGCTGAAGTTGTCACTTGCAATGACTAAACCAAAGCCATAATTCTTTCCTCATGGAGGCAAGGACTTTACAGAGTCCATTGCAAGGTACAGGATATTTTCTATGTACAGAAACAGCCACGTGTCTGGTCAGGTGAGAGGCTAACCTCCCTTTTTCTGTAAGTGACCTGTGTGCTCTTCTATTTTAAAAACCTTAGTGAAGCTTGCTTTCCAAGTCCCACCACTAGATACCCACCCATTTTGGAATCATGATGCTCATTTAGAATATGATTTATTCAAAATAGCACAATGTACAGGAACTGTTCCCTCAGAAGAGTCTTGTGTTGTATTCTTGTCCTGTTAACAAAGGGTTGCAGAGAAAACATAAATTGTATTTCTGAAATATTCAATATCCCTCTTTTGTTGCTTTTTTCTTTGTTTGGTTTTGGTGATATGTTGCAAAATCCCCTGCATTCTCTCTGAGATGGGAAGAGCATATTCTGTTTTCTTTGACACCCAGAAGCTGCTGAGCCAAAGGAATCCCCATGTCTGCCCTTCCTCCAACACACTTTATGTGGTTGCTCCCTCCCACACCTTCCATGCCCCAAACACAGGCAGGCAGGAAGGGCTTTCCCTGCTCTTTTGAGAGCTAGCAAGGAGAGGTTGTACTGAGCTACAGCCCACATCCAGCAAGGCACAAAGGCTGCCCCAACATCTGCTACTCAGACTTGTATCCTTGGGGCTAAATAGTCATGCTGATTACAATGAGCTCCAAAATCTGCTCATTTTAGGGAGAAAAGAACTAAAAAAGCCTAAATACATTTACAAGCGGACTTTGCTCTCCTTTGGGTTAGATTTATATCTGTCCTGGTTGTGGTCCAGGAGTTTACCTCTGATCTCCAGCATGCTGAGGATGAAACTTGTCCATCTGACTCTAGTTATCAAAAAAAGCAATACTGATCCTACCAGGCGTCAGAGGGGAGAATACAAATGAGAGAAGGAGCCACCCCAGCTGATTGGATATACTTCTAAATCCTTTCCTTTCCACATTTGCTCTTTATTAAAGCAAAAAATAATAATGCACTGTTTACTTAGTGCACAGGGTAGCTGTAAAATTTAATTAATCACTGTAGCTTAGCTTGCTGAGATTTTTCAATGAAAACCACTATAAAATGTAATGTTTGCTATAAAGAAAACCCCTCAAAATTGCCTGACTTCCTGCTTTGGTATAGTACCTTATGGGACCAGACACAGGACACTGCCGACAGTCCTGATTCAGCAAATTACTTGGAAGTAAGCACATATCTAAGCCAGTGGACACCAAAGTGTGCATTGATATGGTTGACTTGGGATGACTTAAATTGGTGCCCTGTGGACTGGCTGCTTCTGCATTTCCTGCCCCCCTCCAAGGCAGTCTGAATTACCTTTCTGAATCTTTCCTTTCTCACTTACAAATTTCTAAACACAGACTCAAAGCATGAGCCCCTGTTTAATAGTGCCTTACTTCATGAATATCTCATAGGTCTGGATGAGTAGGTACTGCACAGTGTGTTATGGTGAACAACAACTACGTTTAGGATTACTGACCTAGGAATAGCAAGATTTCCCACCCCAACCCCATCTCTCCCCAGAACTTGCCTGGGATTTGCCCCAAGGTATTACACAATAATGCATGAGGTAGTACAAAAGATCAATGCTCTATCTCAAGTGCTTCTTTTGTCTTCTGGGTAATTCAGTCTTATCACACAAATATATACTCTTACAAACTGATAATCTCCCCCAGATCTCCCTTCTTCTAAATTACATATGCTAGAAGACAGCAAATATTCTTCTTCTTTTTTTTTTTTTTTCCTCCTAATTTACAGCCTTAAATAAAGATTAGTACATAGGGATGGGCTGAGCACACGTTTCTTCCCTCTGCAGGTATTATTTTCCCTGTTCCAATCTGAACAAAAAAACCTCATGGGTTAATTTTTTCAGTTACAAAGAAAGGCAGGAAAGAAGAGGGCCCTTAGTGAGGTACAATAACATGTGCAGGTTTTCTTGGATCAATTGCCAGCATTGACACTGTATCCTTCAGCTAGCAGTCTGTGATGAATGGTACCCTGTAGCATTGGAGAGAGCAACAGCAGCCAGGCAGCGTGGGTGACTGCATGCCCTCCTAACTGGCTGATGAATCAGGAAACTCAAGAGAGACTCTGAGTGTGGGAGCTGGAGTGGTAAATGTTTTCATCTTTCTCTTTTATGATCTTCCCTTCTCCATTTATATAGGACATTTTAGAGATTGAGCTTTGTTACAAACTATTAGCCCAAGGCAGTGGGTTGGGGACGTGAGATCTCATGGAAAGACAGAGCACAAGAAAGTGTGAACAACTGGAACTACATGTGATATTAGTGGTTTGTTGTTGGAGGAATTTCTGTTTGGATTGTAGTTCAGACAGTTGCCTTGATGTACTGGAATGAAAATCAGCACCCAATGCGCCTAGAGACAAACCACAGAACTGTCAAAAAATACTTGCCTTTTTATCTCCCAGAACCTTGAATTCAAAATGAAAAGTCCCCATTCACCCACAGCACAAAAACACAGCTCGGCACTCACAGCACTGCACAGTACTAAAGGAAACAAGAAAAAACAACTCCCCCCAAGAGCACCAACATGAGACATTGGTGTATCTGGCTGCCCACATTGCTCTGGCACACTCTGACACAGGAGAGCCTCATTTCAAGCAATCCCACCTCTGGTAATGGCCAAGAGCCAGGGAAGCACCCACTCAGAGTGACCAGGTACCAGTTTGGAATTCCGTTTTTGTTCTGCATTTTCTTCCACACAGTAGAAAAGAATACAGTATTTGGTGAGTATATCATGACCCATATGTGAGCAAGGCTTTAACCTGAGCATGACCACTTTGTTCATCTGTGCTGGCGATTCAGCTCAGCCTGGTGTAAACTCTCTATTCCCTGGGAGCCACAGACCCACACAGGCCAAGGGTATGGGCTGGTGCTTGCACACCACGCTGAGCTGGAAGCAACCCCGTGTTTGTGAGGTACTGAAAACACCCAGCTCCAGCAGAGCTTGTGCAGGGACGTTGTGCAATGGCTTCCCAGAAAACAAAAAAAAACCCACACAGGTGCTCATTTAAATAGCTGCAGGCCCTCTGTGAGTGCCAGGAATTTCTCTGGCCTCTTAACTAACTACAGCTCTTAATTACCAAGATGAGAGAGTGGGCACAATGAAAACAATACCTTTCCTGGCACTGTGTACTTGGGATGGCCACACAAGAGGCTCCTAGGGAACACATATACAAAAATCTACACGGAGAGTCCATAGAGAGAAAGGAATACCAGGAGACACCCCAGGAATATTTGATTTCTCTGATGCTATGGCAATCTCATTCAAACATTTTAATTTAACTGAAAATTAATACTGATACAATGCTATGACGTAAAATATTTCCTTGGGTTTGCTACCACACGTCAAGGTGGGAATCACTGTGGGACCGAGCTCATTCCATGGGCACATTACAGAACTGTGTTAGATGGCTGGTAAGTCTTACAAGAGCTCTAGAACTGACAAAAATTAAAAATATTGTCTATAGATTGTTCCATTTTTGTCCCTCTAATGTGAGAAGATTAATTGTGAGATTTCCTTCCTGTCAAATAAATGGTTTGTTTTCCTCTTGAGGCAAACCAAACTGCCTACTGGGAGAGCCCTGCAAGGGAAATGGCTGAGGAACAGAATTCCCAGTTGTGAGGAACCAAGGGCCTTAACCAAAGGCAATTGTTGTTCCCTTATTATGTTAATCAGTTTACAAAACATGAGACCATAAAAGAAAAGGGGAATTCCCCTTGTTAAATATTTACCATTAAATCTCTGCAGGACTCCTACCATAAGTCAGAGAACAAGAGAAACCCAGTCATTTATTTCCCGCTCCATGGTGTACGTGACGCCTGCAGGATGGGACCAAAACCTTCACCCTGAAGGGAGCGCTAAGGATGGAGCTGTCTTCTCCCTCTGAGTACATCTTTGATGGGTGTAGTTTCCTCTCCTCTATTATTAAATTACTTCATAGGAAAACTTGAGATCTGTGGACTTTTAATGATGGGAAATTAAATGAAGCAAGGGCCAGGTTGGATGGGGCTTTGAGCAACCTGGTCTAGTGGAAGGTGTCCCTGCCCATGGCAAAGGAACTGGAACCAGATGACCCTTAAGATCCCTTCCAATATAAACCATTCCATGATTCTGTGAATGTTCACATTTAAATATAGAGTTTGATTTTCAAAAGCATAGGCTACAATTAATGAATTTACTAATGCAGATTTATTTTCTAATAAAATTATTTTTGCAATGCTTTTTAGCTTGTTTTTTTGAATATTTTTAGACCATATTTTGTCTTCCCTTGCTTATGGGAGTGGGAAATTTTGAGTCAAATAAACAAAAGTAACTTCCAAGTCCTTCAAGCAAATGAAACTGAACATGCATGTTCTACTGGGAAAAAAAAAAATAAAGAAAGAAAGGAAAAAAAACCTAACTAAGCCAGAAAACCACAAGGAAAACCACTATTTTCACACTTTGGTAGAAAAGCATTTGAAAAATTGTAATAGTAAATGCTCAGGCAATGAAACAATCCTCAGGGTTGCCAGCAATTTAGGAAACATTCAGTGATGGACTCTTGAGTGAGACAATCCCACATTAGAGATTATTTGACTGCATGGACAAAAAAAATCATACAGGCAACTCTTTGAGTCTATAAGGATTAATGACGTACCTTCATATTCTACCTCAACAGGAAAAATAACAAGGAAAAGTCTTCCTTGGTCAACCACACCCATCAGAACATTTTCCCATCACCTTCCTAACACTCAGACAAAGAACCCATTGACCAACTGTGTTCATCCAGCGGAGCAGCAACAAGGAGAAGGAATGAAGACATGGCTGAAGACAACGGAGGACAACTGCAGTATTCAGTGGCTTGGCCTGACAAATTGCAGGTCAGGCTGCCTTCAACAAGTCAATATTCTGACTGGTGTGGGTCACTCTAAGTAAAAGTCATGTTTTGTTTATTTCTACTGGAAGAAGTGTCTGCAGAGGCCAACAGAAGAACCCAGCAAGAGTGAAAAATATTTTGGTTACAGCTGCAAGTTGCTCTGGCAACCATGGGTTATTCCAGGAATGTTTGCCCATAACAAAGCCTAAACTTGTCTGGAATATATCGAAGTTTCTTATAGTTCAGGCACACCTGATATGTAAATAGTCTATGTCACTTTTAACAGAAATACTAGAAAAACTTGTTCTCCAAACAAGGCCAAATAAGGTTGCCAAATTTTCCTGTCTGAATTTCCTTCAGACAGGAAAATCAAGCTTTCCTATAATTCCAGTAGATGATAAAATTCTGTTGCCTTTGGCCCTCAAAATCTGGTCCCTAAAGTAAGTCACAGTGCTGCAGCACTAGGGTGATGAAAGCAGCTGTCACTGGTTGAGTCCTGAAGTGTCCCAACAGCCACAACACACAGAAGTTCTAAGAAGTTCTGAGTTCACAACATAACATGAGCTTAAGAATCAGTGCTAGACATGACCCACCTCCTCTAACCTGACTTTTGTCTGGTGGTATCCCACCTAATGGTTCAGTCTGGCAGCTGGGTGAAGGCCATATCTCCATTAGCTAACGAGAAGGTGCCACAAGGAGGGAAGAGGTGAAAATATCCTCACTGACCTTGTGGATCTCTGTTACTGTGATACAAATCCTGGAGAGATTGGGGTCAAAACACACCATTGAAAAAACATAAATTTCCAGCCTTGAACTTTAGCCATGCAAAGACCACCTTTTCACCTCCAGCACTCCACAATTTCAGGCCAGAGGAGCCTGGTTTTGCCACTTGAATGGAGTGGACAGAAATTCATATTGAGCAAAACTCTTATGCAGAACAACCAATTGTCCTCCTGGCCTAGAGACCCAACACTGTACATGTGGAAAATGCAACAATGGCAATATTAAACAGCCTCAAAGGCTCATTATTCCAAAGCAAAGATGAGGCACAGTGAAAAATGAGTACTCACTATACTTACTTTAACAAGCAAAAGACATCAGACTTGGCCAGGTCAGTCGTGAATCTTTTCGAAGCTCTTGGAGCTTAATTTTTTCTGCTATATGTCAATAAGATCAAACTTCCAGAGTTAACCTCTCCATTTGCATGGCAACGAAACACAGGAGAAGTCACACATCTATCAATACAGCTTAGAAAAGACGATATAATAGAGATATATTCTGCACTGAAAGTAAAACAGAAGGACTAAATAAAAGGACTCCACCTGCTTTTAATTTGAACCCGCAACACAAGGGAGAAGTTAAAACTCAAATAGGTACATACGTTCCCTTTGAAAAGCTAGATCTGTGCCTGAACAAAAGAAAGAGTCTTTTCACTTACCTCCTGTGGTATCAAAGAGCCCATTAAAAACCAATAAAATATTATGAAGCTTTTTCCCTTTGTGAAAAAGTTCAATTAATATCCTTCAGCAGATGATTATTGATTTTTATAAAGCAATTTACAGGCTTCTAAAGTCATGATTATTCAACCCTCTGGGGGCCAGAAAGGAAGAGTTTTCAGAAGTAGGAATCATATTCTCATTTCCACATCAGCACAGCCAGAATTTACAGACTCCTGGGGTTTTTTTGGTTTTGGTGGGGTTTTTTTTTTTGCCCCCAGGATATTTTTGTTGTTGTTGATGTTGCAACGCTCTAGCACAGGATTAATCCTTTTATTCTCTCCTACCTGAGACAGATTTCTTTCGTGATCTGTTCTTGAAGTATATTGCCTGTCAGATATTTATCCGCTGCTCACGGCTGGTGGGTTGGATGCTCAGCAGAGTAGACTTTGTGTCAGAAAATCAGCAGCTGCTCATATATCACAGTGGTCATTAGCAGAGGATCATTCTGGACCTTTGCCCACAGCACCTTGCTATGGCAAGAGAAAGGCTATAAAACCCTAGGCCCTGTCAGCTGTTGTCATTTAGGTGAGAATTTATCAGGTCTCAGAGTGCCCTCTGACTGGATTATTATGAATAATGAATGAAGCTTTATGCCACACTGAGGCATTAATAAGACTGGGATGACTGGGAGAAATTCAGTACAACATCATAGCAGTAACTTTCTGCGAGCAAGTACACAGCTGGTGGGCTCGCTGGATTCAGCCTGGGTTAGACACTGCCCCTGAAATGAGGAGCTCATTTAATTATTGAGCAGGGAGCACAATGCTTTTGGTTTAGCCTATGGGTGGTATTACTGACCTGCTCACAGAAAGCTTGCAACAAAAGGCTTTCTACCCTCTAACCAAACTCATTTTCTGCTCTTAAGAAGCTGGATCACTGAGCCCTCCCCAAAATAAAAACAGTGAATGTCAATCTTCATATTTACTATTAACATAGCTTTAAAAAAAAAAAAAAAAATTGTAAGAGCAACCAGCTAACAATTCCCTAAAATCTCCTCACACAGAAGTCATCTAACCTGTTGGTGATAACTCTGGGGATATTAGCAAGGATTACCGATTTTCTTCCTTGTTTTTCCTCAGTTCATTCAATATGTATCCCTACGGCGCACAAATGAGAAACAGGGAAGGAAGGAGACAAAAAGGCAGCCACTGACCTAACTTGGAGGGAAAAAAAGCAACAACAACAAAAACAGCAGATTCACAGCAGACTATTGGCAATAATCTACCTCCTGGTGTGGCAGGTCCAGCTGCACTCCAGAGGAATGAGCCCACAGAGCTGACAAGCACTTGAGGCTGTCATTTATCTTGGTACCAGCTCCTCTAGGAAAATTATTTTATAGGGCTGGACACGCTTTTACAGACTCTTTAATACCTTAGGTGCATAATATTGTTAAAACCTTAGGCTGCCAGTATCTCATATTACTGTGCTCTCAGCAAAAACAAAAACTGCATGGCCTCCTTTAGACAAACATGTTCTTCAACCCCTTTAATTTGGCATGCAGTCTCCAGGACAGCCCTAAATAAGGAGGCAGGGAAGGAGGAGCCAGCCTGACAACCCCAACTGGTCAGACAGAAACCTGGAATTCAGGAGGAATATTTCAACTCATACCTCACACATGGGCAGCACTAGGACTTGGCCTAACCCTCACGTCAGCTTCTCCATTAACTGTTTTTACATCAAAGCCACTGATGCACAACCAAATTATCAACAGAGAGAAAGTTTATCTTTTTCAAAGGGAAAATGCCTTTTTGGCAGGGACTGGACATAGGAAACACCCGTTTGAAAAGGTTCAGTTTCCATTTTGCTCACACAGTGCCAGCTGGAGAGCAGGAGAACCACGAGGAAGGGCAGGCTGGGGACTGACACCAACCATGGGCAGCTCTGAGAGGCAGCCCCTGCCCAAGGGACAGCCTTGGGCACACAGCCCAACCAGAACTTTAACAGCAAACATGTCAGACACCTTTTAGAAGCTTTTCTCCAAAATATTATCAACTTGGGTACAGTATTAATGCTACAAGTTTTAAAATATACTGTAGCAACTCTCAAAGCAAACATTAGGTACATTAAAAGGCTTTAACTTGTCCCAGCTCAGTTTCTGTTCTTTGATCCTAACTGCTTTGACCTCACTGACTCCCAGGTAGGACCCATTTTCAAGTGTAATGTTCAAGATTTTGTTATTTAAGAAAAATCTGAGCAGGAAGAAGAAGGAAATACCCACACATACAATTTTTTGAATGATATGTAAGTTCTTAGGATAGAAAATTTCTTTGTGATAATGGAAGCCCAGTTCAGTCTCTGTTTTGTAGTGGCAATATGGCCCTTTTCCCACATTTTTACTACTTTTTTAGAAGAACAAAATGTAAAAAGATGACAATCCCTTAGTTCCATTACGTAGAAATAATGTAAAATGTTTCATTTTCATTATTTTAGTGCTAGACACCTCTAATTAAAAGAAAACTTAGTGTAATCTGGAACTCTTAAACCCCACTGTACAACTACTGAAACATCAAGATTCCTATAGATTTTTCATTTTATTGGGTTTGAAATATTTATCATTACTGTCACTCACTGTATATTTTTTATATCTTCATATTTTTATGGCTTTGATCTAGAATGCCTCATATTTGCATCCTGCCACTTTTGTTATGTATAGGGAATTTAAAGATGATAGTGCAGTCATGTCTGGTTTTTTAACTTGTGGATCTTTTCATTTATTAGTCTTTCTCACAATGAGTCAAGAATGTAAATAGTCAATTCTTGATTCACAGCTTTGAAAAGCTGTTTAGAAAGCTAGGAAACAGAAAACTGAGTTTTCTCCTTTTTTTTTTGTTTAATAATCTTTATGTCTCATGGTGGTTTCCATCTTAGTAAGAGACTTTGTATGTTCATTTGCTAAATGCAGACACAGTCCTATTTTGGAGGGGGTAGCAGCATGAATCAGAGTAAAAAGCAGACTCCCACAACTAATTGAAGCATCATGGCAACAGGCTTGGGTTTTTGGTTGTTTTGNGGCTTTGTGTGGTTTGGGGATTCTTTTTGGTTGGTTGGTTGGTTTTAAGGAATCTATGGGGATCTGGGTAACAACAGGAACTGGGTGTTCACTCACCTGAATTTCCTGAGCATTGTGTCACAGGCTAAGCTTCATTGGTGATGTTCATGGTAAATAACTTTTTATTTCAGTCTGCCGAGGGTTTTCCCCCTCTTCCCCATTACTATCTTCTCTGATGGAGCTTCCCTGTGTGGAGTTTGGGGACAGCAGGTGCTGCTTAGCCCATTTCAGGCACAATATCCAGGCCCTCATCCCATAAGAGAAGTGCCCAACCAGTCCCAGTGGTGGGTCACAGTCTCTGCCACATGGTGCTCCCTCTGTGCAGAGAACATGGAGCTAACAGAGCATCCCTGATACCCACTGCACCTCCTTCTGCCTCCCTTGGCTCACAATCCATGTCTAACACTGCATTTGTACTCTATCTCCACTAAAATATTTGAAGGGCAGGCCTGCGGGGCCCTGGGCACCTGCAGTGCCTGCCCAGCACAGGGGCTGCTTTGCAGGGAAGGCATGGAAGCCTCTTTGCTGAGGGGACAGGCAGTGCCTGGGGCACCAACAGCACATCCTGCTTTCCTGACATTCTTAAAAGACAAACAAGAAAAGTGTTTGCTTAAAGCATATTTATAAATGGGGTTACATACCCTTAAAAGATATCATCTTTTCAACAGCAGGATGGAGCCAGAAACCTGCCTAGTCTTGGCAGCCTGAATCCTCCCCATGTCAAAAGAAAAATCACCAGTGGCAAACATGTTTGTAGAACTTGCAAGAAGTTAATTTTAGTTTCTTTTGTGATTTTTAGATAGCCATTTGGTATTACAGATGTCTTGCTGCAAAGTAACATTGCCAGTGACACCTAAAATGTGAGAAACTAATGAAACATAACTACAATTCTTTTTTTGGACTTATTTTCTTTTTAAAGTCCCTGCACCATGGTAGCAGTGCAGTTACCTGTGCATTTACACCTAAGCAGCTGTAATGTTTCAAGCTGTTCTCATGTTTAACAAATGATTACCACAATTCACTGGAAAGTGATGTTCAGAGGCAAACCCTCCTCCATGGGGGTCTCAATGGCCAGGACTTACACTAGGCAAAACAAAGTGATTCTTGAGGAAAGAAGGGGGAAAAAAATCTGTTATTTGCAAATAATGGCCAAAAATGCAGCCTTAGAAAAAGTGAAACAATTTGTGAATTCACCTGCATTTTGACAACTGAAAACAACTAAATACATACATAAATACATAAACAACTAAACACATAAATTTAAAGTTTCCCTCTCTGAGCAATGTTGAATTTCCATATGGCAACTCTCCCACCTTTTTTCTAGTGTGCCATTATAATGGGAAAAATACCTGGGGGAAAAAAAACCCCACCCTCTCAGCAGAAAACCCCCAGCCCAGATATCATTCTCCTGGTAAAGTGTCCCATACCAACTCCACCTTTTCCATTTCTTTGAACCACCCAAGATTTTTGAGTGTGTCTGTGAGCACCAGAAACAGCCTGTACATCCACACATGCACCAGCCTTTGGGAGGAAGGGTCCACTGGTGAAATTGTGAGAGCCAGGAAACAAACCTCCTTCTCAGTGCCCATCCCTCTATACAAATCATCTGGTACCTTATGGCAGAGGTGCTGCAGCTCCTGGCTCTCCCCAGGCTAGTTTTTGGTGTCAGTGGCACTCTGCATCATTCCATGGCAGCTCTATGGGTCTCCTTCCCTAATTTGGGCCAAAAAAAGCAATCGAGATGAGTCCAGCTGAGTTTCACAGAATAACAGAGGCACAGAATGGGCCCTGTTGGAGCACAGTGGGTCACCTGGTCCCACCTCCTGTCCAAGCAGGGTCATCCCAGAGCACATGGCAGAGTTCTGCAGCCAGACAGTTCTGGATTATCTTTCTGTTGTTGGACACACACTCCAGCTTTTGCTTTGGATGCAATCTACAGGCAGCCACGCTCATTTTAAAATGGGACTCTGCACGCAGGGAAACAACACTTTGTGTTTTAATTTTTAGGGTGCCTAATCCAGGAACATTATTCCCACCTTTTGATTGCAGTTGAGTTAATGGACACATGTAAGAACACAAATACTGCCTAACCCAGCTTTATTTTATTATCAACGATAATGAGTAGCAATCCATTAATTTTAAAAGTTGAGGTATACACTGTAAAGTTAATGAGAACCCTGAGTCAATTAAAATAAAAACAATTAGGCCATTTTTTTGATTTTTCAGCGATCTTTTTTCTGTAGCAATTTTGTGGCACATATCACAGATCATCTGTGTGGTATATTTCAGTGCAGATGATCATTTCTATTTAAAAACTGTTTTACTTTATTATGACTGAACAAGACATGCTGCTTTAAAAATTCTGGTTTACTATTATATATCTAAACTATGCCACTTATACAATTTTGTAAAGCTTTAACCATTTTTCAAGCTTAAAATTTCTTAAAAGTTTGATTAGGAGAGTCTGGGATAGGTGGAAGAAGAGAATAGTCTTTCCCACCCCATATTTTGTATGTGTTAATTCAAGGTTCTCTTCTGGAGAAGAACTTTTTTTCCCTAAATTTATTTCCAACTACTTTTGTTTTCCTTGAGGGACCTTTGAAACACTATATTGCTACTTTTCATGTTTTTTATTTGCCCTCTGGAACAATAAAGGCTCAAAGGTTCATAAATATGCATTCTGTAAATGTATTATGCTGACAAAGTGTTGCTCAGATAGCTGCTTTTGCCTTTAGGGAATGAATAAGTTTACAGCATGCTTAAAAAACAGTGTAAGAGGAAAGAGAGAGAGGGAGAGCTGTGTCAGCGTGTGGGCTGAAAATGGAACAAAAGAGTTATCCTGAATGCACAGAAAAGAGAAAGTTAGGTAAGACACCACAGCTAGCACCCTGCAAGTAGCAGGGGTGGGGATTTGAGGGTGCTGCTCATCAGTGATGTGCCGAGAGGGCATCATAGCTTGTTTTCCAGGAAGGCTGCATAGACAAGAGTTCATAAATCAAACTTTGACAATTCTGGCACATGATTCAGGCTAACTCCTTTGTTCTTCCCAAAACATTCAGTTCCTGGCAGAGTCCTTGTCCTGGTTCGTTCTTACCCCATCAGACACAGATCTGCTTCAGTCATCTCTGCCTCACAAGGAAGCTCAGGGCTGGTGTTTTTCAACAGGGACACTTTTGGCAAGAAGCAAACATGTAGCAGTTAGAAATACCATTTAAACACCTACCTCCAAAGTGGCTTAGTGACAGTAGGCTTTGACAGATGAGACTCCAGAGCTGAAAACTGGGTGTGCACAGCAGTTTTGGTCGCGGGGTGCGACAGGTGGCCCCTGTGAGAAGCTGCTGGAAGCTTCCCCCAAGTCTGATGGAGCCAATGCCAGTCAGCTCCAGCCTGCTGGCCAAGGCTGAGCCCACAAGCAGTGGTGGCATATTTGGGATAAGATATCTAGAGGACAGGCAGGAACTGCACATCAGCGACTTCAGCCAGAGAGAGAAGAGAGAGTACAAGAAAGCAGCAGCTCTGCAGACACCGAGGTCGGTGAGGAGGGAGGGGCAGGAGCTGCTCCAGGTGCCAGAGCAGAGATTCCCCTGCAGCTCCTGGTGCAGCCCATGGTGAGGCAGCTGTGCCCCTGCAGCCCAGGGAGGTCCATGAGGGCAGAGATTCACCAATAAACCTGGAGACAGGAGCATTGCAGCAATGCTTCTTGTCTCCTGAGGATGCAATGCACAGCCAAGCCAGCCCAAGCTGCTTCCATTCCCACCTGGAATCATATGCACATACACAGACAAGCTCTGCCTTCACTCTTCACAGGATGGTGACTTCTCCAAAAGTCATTGCATGTACTTACAGCTAAACAAACATGCCAGTACTACAAGGCTACAGTAGGTGATCTCTTAGACTTGCAAATTTTAAGCCCCTGAAAACTCATATGGATAAAATCCAAAGGGATAACATAGCCAACCAGTTGCTGCCCCCAATTTTTTAATAATCTTTGAGCTACTGGCTCAATGTCTCTTAAGCACATATATTTTCCTACTTCACTATCTTGGCTTGTGTCTGGTTCTTTTCTTGGTGAGTGTCATGGGATCACCTATTTTATATATCAACAGTGGCTACTAAAGTTGTTCTTTGTGACCTGAGATTGTCTTAAGCTAACTTGGTCATTTAAAAGCAGCCAATCTTTCCTGTTCTTCTTCAGTTCATTCCTTTATTTTATGTTACATTTCTCTTAGGCCAGCATTAAATATTTAAAGGTTCTTGATTTTTTTTCATATGATTTATTTTCTATTCTTGCTTTGTTTCTTCTCAACTGTAGGAAAAAGCAATTTCCATCTGAACAGTCAAAGGATGCTTCTTTAGCCACATAAACAATTAACAATGATTGCAAAAGTAAAATACTGACAGACTACAAAACCCCCATCAACTGGCATGTTGTATTACACTACTCTCAAAAACACCCAAAACCTCTTACCTGAAACCAAGTTAAAAATCTTGTGTGACTACACACCATAAAGAAAAGCCAGTTTAAAATCTGAAGTTGTTCTCTTCAGAGAAGACAATTCTTAGCAAAAATAATCCTCAAACCCATCCCCAAGTGCTGCAGAGAGAGCACTGCAAGATGAGTTTCCTGGTGCTGCTCTCAGGATGCATCAGTCTGCTTTGCTGTCTGCTGTGAAACCCCAGACACTGCTTAGGGCATGCCGGTAGTTTGAGAACACAGAGCCTTCATTTAGCCTCTGATTATCCCTGGTGCTTTCCCACCAGGGAGAGCCTGAATTCAGTCTGTGCCACAGCTCCCAAACAACTGGGAAGGAGGCACATCCACCCCAGAGTCTGGGAAGGTGCCTGTGCTGGATGAAAGGGCTCGAAGGGTGCAGCCAAGGCTGTCTGGAAGCTCTGCCCCGTGAACGGGGATGAAGAGGCAGTCAAATAATCACATCTTCTCCTGTGAAGATGTGAACTGATGTTCTGGCTTTGCCCCTCTTGCACAAAGCTTCCACGAGAAGCAGCAGGGGTCTAACAGCCTACAAAGCCTCAGCTTTAGCCTGAAACTCTCCCTGACAGGAGAGTAAAGTTTGAAACAGAAAATATAATTATTTCACTAGTCCTCTCTGTTCTTTTAACTCCACTGCAGCCTAGCACAGCTCTGGCCACAGGCAGACAAATCCCCAAAACCTAAGGTTTTTTCCTAATCTGCATCACAGGTCACTATATTGTTCCACTGCCACTTTTACAGTCCCGAATTTGCTTTGCTGAAAAGCACTTCCTCTGTTTGAGTATATATTTATTTCCATAAAGCTCATGTTTTTCTGAGGTAAAATGATTAAAATGACCATTTTTGATGTACACTATGTTCCTACACCTAAAACTGGAATGTTCGCCCAGTTCTCAGCCCAATTTTGGCAGTGACTCTGGATTCAATGCAAAATAAACTCACAATCAAAAGCCTACCTGCAGAGCAAAAAATAAAAAAAGGAATTTCATTGCTTGAGACTGGACCAATCTCCCTCTTTCCCAACAATGCAGGATCAGTAAGTTTCTAAAAAATTTTTCTCAAAATAATTATGAGATTAAATTGCAAAAATGGAGCAGAGCATTCCAGGAATAAATCTGGGACAAAAGCACTAAAAAATTCCTGGTAAATACATTATTATTAAGGATAAAAGAGTCTTAATCTATGTTTTCAAAGCAAATCTTAATACTCATTCAAGGGACAAATTAACTTAGTACCTCCTAAACTCGTGCCAAACTTGACTTTGACCTACAGGTGGCTGCTCTGTGGACAGGATGTCAGACAGATGTGCCACAGCAACACAGGGGCCCTTCCCCCATGAACTGTGCCTGACACTTCCTCTGAGCCCTGGCTGCAGACACAGCCACCATGGGCTGGGCACCTTGGCATGAGTGTGTGCCATTTATTTCCCTGAAATGGCTCTGATGCAAACAAATGAACAAAGTCAGATTGTTGGCTACCAGTTCAGTCATACCCCTTGATGGTAAAAACAAATTTTCCTGGTATGGACCAGGCTAGGTCCATACCAGGAAAAGCATGATAAATGTAAGCAGGGAAATGTAAGCGATAAATGTCTGGCAATCAATTAAGGATGAGGGAAGGGGGGATATAATAATCCAGTTGTCAGCCAGGTTGTTCAGTCTCCAAGCATTCATTGGCAGAAGAAAGGTGAAAGTCATAAAATGAAGAGGGAGAAAAAAATAGGCTCCTGGGCTATTCAAGACAGACAGACACACTGTGAGGGTTTCCAACAGAAAGATAACAGATCAAGACAGGGGATATAGATGCACACATGTTCTGCATCTCTCCTACAGATCTAGTTTAATAAAGCACAAATGATGATCATTTTTTCCTTTTTTTATCTATTATTAGGTTTTTCAAGTGTGTAAGTGTGTCTTAATCAAAAGAACAGTTCCATACAGCTCTTGACATCAAAGAAGAGCATTTCCAAAGCTATTACAGTATCAAAGTAATATTCTGTGCAGAATCTAAGGTGAACCATTGGAATAATCCTTCTGGGATGGAGATGAAAAAATGCTGCATTCAGTGTTGCCCAGAAGCATCCAAAGCAATCTATCAAAAAAAGACATAAAAATATTGGGCCACACTTACTTGATGCATGTACCCACCACTATTATTTTCCTCCATTTTCTCTTTGTCTGCTTAGCTGCTAATCTTACCTTTGTCTGAAAGTTCCTGCTGTACATATGAAAGTACCGGAGCTGATTAGTGACTCACAGGAGGAAATGACCTCTGATGTGCTTCAAATCCACGCACCTTTTATGTATTTGAATCACATTATGGAAAAAAAAAACGTGTTAAGGCAAAAATAGCATCATTGTAGCAGCACTAAGGTGAGAGTGCCGGACATGAGCAATCCTTTTCATGTGCCCTGAATACATTTTCACTGTGCTATTGGAGACTGCTCTTCTGCTTACTGAATATACATTTAAAGGCAAACTATATTTAACTACAGCAGTTTAGCTGGATAACTCATTTCAGTCAAAGACTTTGTTAATCTGAGCAACCATCAATTTAATTATATGCCCTGTACAATAAAGAGATTTCTCCCTTCAGCTGTGTGAGTGAAGCACCAGTTTCCTTGCAGAAGAGATAGGCAGTCTGGTTGCTGCTGTGGTCAAGAGGGGGTGAGGCAGAGAGGGAGAGGAGGTAAGGAGAAGTTACCAAACACAAACATGCTGTTCCATCTGACAACAGTAGTAACTTGCTCCTTGAACTTAACATCTGGTAGCATTTCATCTTCTGAACACTTGTAAAACCTTATGGTACTTTAGACAGTGGGAGTTCCTTTCAAAAAGAAATTTTAACAGTACAAAGAGACCACAAAACACATTTCTTACTGGGCCAGGGGGTTTCTAATTCTCAACTCACAGCTTCAAGAATGCCCTAGAAATTCTTTCTTGGCATAGTTTTTTGAGAGCAGTTTTAGCATTCATTTTCAGCAGGGATAATATGCATATATAGAAAGGTTGCCTCTATATTCCTTATCATTAAGGAGTTAATGTGGGTAGATACAGACATTTTTTCTCCTTAACTGCCTAATAAGGCCCGTATGGGAACCAGAGAAAACTTCATTGCTATCAAAACACATCTAAAATTACTACCCACAGAGGAGGATAGAGTATTTTGTGAAATTATGGTTCCCACCTTTGAATATCCAACTGGCAGTGCCAAGGGCCTGTAGGGGGCGAGGAACAGGGGGCACAGTGGCATGGATGCCTTCCTGCTGCTCCAGGAGAGGGTGGCAGCGATGGTGTGGGATGCTCTGCCCCCAGTGCAGGCACACAGGGACAAGCAAACTAAGCCAGTTAGAGGCTACCATGTCCTAATTCCTTCTTCCCTCACAGTTCTGCTAAAGCCACGCTGGAAACAGAGATGGGGTTAAATTAAGACAGCAAAGATCGATAGTTTGATATTAAAGAGCTTTAAAGGAGCTCCACCACTGCCAATACACAAGCAGCACCAAGAGTCACCCAGCCACAAAGACCAACACATCCATCGTGGGTTGTAGGAACTGTTTGCAATCAGGCTTCACTCAAAACACAAATGTAAAAAAGCCCTTTAAAAGGGTTTCTTTCTGACACATTTGTATATTGTTCCGTGACGGCTGTCCTCAATGCATGGAATTAGCACCTGCTCCTCCAGGGAAAGATTATTTTTAAAAACCAAGAGATGTGATTAGGCGAGGATGCCTTGCTGACTACTAAGCTGCTAGAGCAGCAGTGCACTCTGCATTTGCCTCTCTTTAAATCAGCACCACCCCAAAGCATGAAACAAGCCTGTGATCATAAGAAAAATGCAATCCAAACCTGCTGTGACCCAAAATGCAATGGTTCTGCCTCTGTCTATGAGACAGCATGTAATAAAGAGCAAACCTGGAATGAATACTAAGCTTTGCATAAAAACTGCTGCAATTAAAATAGGGCTGAAGTACTTGCAAATATACAGATTCATTAAGAATCATCAAAATTAGAGAAAACTGTGAGGAATTGCAAAATTCATTTATCAAAAGGAAAAAGAGCAACATGTAACAGAGGAGAGAAATATTTTTCACTATAGTCAAACACAAGATAATGCATTATAGAAAAAATAATGGAAAGCAGAATTATTTTCCTTCCAAATTAAGTTTGTCCCAAAATTTATTTTAAAGCAACTGTACAAGTAGACACACCTGAAGACGGATCTTTAAAAATATTATGCTCCTAGATCAGATGAGGAAATTGCCAAAATACAGGACCCGCACTGCCATTTTAGCAATGCAGATGCAATCTGGAAAATGTAGATCATGAACAACCGCAAGCACCAAACGTAGTGTGCAGAATCCAAAAGTGGGGCAGTCGGGAGGAAAAGTTACACCAACTTTTGGAGGAACCTTTGCAAGAACTCACAGTCAAAACCATCCTTGGGAATTTTCTACCTTTACTACACAAAGGAAATTCTGCTTCTCGACTGGGTCCCTCATTTTCCTCGACATCCTAACAGTATTTTCCTTAATTCAGACTTAAGGAACTTCCCGGTGGGATCACTGCCGAGACTCCCCAGCAGGCACAGTCCCAAGGCCACCGACCGGAGCCCCTCAGGTCCTGCAGACCCCATGCACAGCCACGCCAGGCTTCCTTCGGCAGCACCTTGGTCTCGTTCCAAAAGCCATTTATTCACGGCACAGTTACACAGGAACAGCCCGAGCAGGGGAGGGACTCCCCAAAAAGGAGCCCCTGGGCTTTTATCCCTCACATTTCAAACTAAGTTTTGCTTTTCCTCCTGAGTCACGGGCTCCTGCCGTGTTCCCCTCACCGGGCTGCGCCATCTCTCTGTTATCCAAGGCCCAGCAGCTCACGGCCTCTCACCTGTGCTCCCGCCCAGAGCTCAAGCTGCACCCCGAGCTGCAGCTGCACTGAGTTACCTGCACCAGGCGTGTCCCACAACACCTGGCAGAGGTGAACAGCTCCAGAGCATGCAGGAGAGGAGCTGTGCAGCCCAGCACTGCGGGAGGAACAGGTGCAGCTGCAGCCTGCAGGAGCTGCCCCGGGAGCAGCAGGCTCTTACCCTGCAGGATTCACCACCTTCCCTCGCGCCCCTGCACACACACACACACGGGAAAAAACATGCTGGACAAACACAGGCTGCTCTTCCGTCTCGTTCTATTTGCATCAATGCCTTGTGATGGATTTCACAAAGCTTTTGTGGAGAACACAGATAATTTGAGGTAGAAATTTGCTAAGTATTTGTCACTGTGCTGCCCTAGAGGGATGGAAAAATCAAGGAGCATGCTCATAGACAGCTCCCCCTTAAATCCATGCATAAGCATTCTTACTTTTGAACAGCTGGACAAACGATTGAGGTATGGCTCTGCCTGAGACAAAAAGAATAACCCCAGCTGGTCAAAAGCCAAGCGATCACTATGAAATTGCAGTGAACAGAGCAATTCTTCAGAGCAGGCTATATGCTTACATACTGCATTTAGCATAGGTTGGAACATTAAAATATCATTATTTACATTTTTACTATCTTTAATGGTCTCTTATTTGGACTACAGAAAGCAAAAAAGAATCTAAAGAAAAGTGAAATTATACATGGAGCTATTTATTACAGGTAAAATTTTTTCCTTGGTTATTTACAACATCTCAAATATGGTGTAGATAGAATACTATGAGAAACTGTACCACTCTGGGGGAAAAGATGGAAGGAGGCAGATCTAGAAAAATATTTCTATCCTATGGAAGACATCCCTTTTTTTGCCTGCATATTTTAGAGACTCATGTATTCTCTTATTTCCTCTGCCTCACTTGTCTACAAGTTGACAAGTGATGCCCAACTACTTTGGCATATCATATTGCATTGTGTCATTCCACCACCTGCCAATGCCAATGGCCCATCAAGCCTGAAAAATCAAAAGCAGCAATTTGTTAGAAACTGGGAAAAGAAAAAAACCCCACCAACCCACCATATTTTAAGCCAACAATAGAAACATTCATTTTATATTAGTAAATAGACTGTGAAATATTGATCCACAAAAGTAAGTGCGCATGAGTAAAGTATCAGTCTCTTAAGCAGATTCAAGGATTTAGAAACATTTCAGTATTTGTGTATTGGTAGCTGTATGGAAGACAACATCTATCTCAGATCAAATATGATTCTGCAAAACACTGCTGCTCTTTATACTTTCTTTTCAGGGCAGCAGATCTTGTAATGAAAGAAAAGCTAAAGAAACTACATGTTCTAATAAAAATATTATTATGGAACAATAACCAAACATGCAGTTATCTTTGCTGGCAACAGTAAAAGGCAATGCTATTAAAAAAAAGTCTGCCTGGATCCTCATTTGTTCTTAAAGATTAGTGCTGAATCAAAAAGAAGTATATTTGTTATAGAAGCACAGAAAAATCCTTTTTTATACAGTCCACATTTATCAACAAAATAATCTCTCAGAGGAAAAAAGAAATCACTGTTTGCTTTGCTCTGCAGTGAGTCTTCATGGAGACAATACAGACAGAGAAAACAGCAAGTTTGCCAGTACTAGCCAAATTACAGTAATTATTTTGAAAGGTACTATCCTCTGAGTAATTGTTTTATTCCTTGTAATGCTGCACAAATACTCTTCACAAGAGTGTTTGCCTAAGATCTAATCCCACACTGTCCTGGAGCACAACTTGAGATCTTCACTCAGGCAAATTTTCCCTTCAAAATCCTCCATACTGTGGCCTCACAATTTTCTCAACAGCTGCCATGTGCAAAATGTTTGGTGAGCAAACAAAGCCTGCTCAGAGGCTCCTAGCCCAGCTTCTACAGGACCAGGACTCTGTCAAAGCAGTTTGCAATGTTACCAGATTCCCAGAATGGAAATTGGTTTTTGTGTACCACTAGGGAGATGGGGAATCACCAAAGCCATCTCACCCTCATATCACAGCAAAGGTGCAAAAGCAAGCACAAAATTATAGGAGAATAAAAGGTTACCAAGCCAGATGCTGTGAAAAGGGAGTAACATTGAAAAAGATTCTCAAAGCACAGGGTGGAGCAAAGCTAAGGGCAAAATGCAGAACCACCGGCTAAGCACGGTGTGAAATGCAGGATCCCATAGAATTCTGGAATGCTAAAAAAAGGCCAGAAGCCCTGTAGGAACTGGCTCCGCTCCAGAAAGAGCAGGAACCAGGACTCCTGCTCACTCAGACAATTTGCTGTGAAGCATTCTGCCCGGGAATATCTGTGTGGAACATGACAGAAGCCAACACTGTGCAAGTTGCACACAAAAATGAAATGGAGAGTGAGACATAATTAGGGTCAACACAGGGTCATTAGGGTAAAAGTGTGCCATGTTTTTCCATGCTGAGCAGCAGATCAGGCTTTCCAATGACAGCCAAGTGATTTTCCCAGATACCCAGCTTAGAAGCTTCTACAACACCCACACAATAAATGCTCAGTACATGAGGATACTCAAATCCCTTTACGGTGGTCAAAGATGGGCACCCATGGAGTTCAATGGAACATGCCACACACCTTAAACCACCCAGCCTGGACTTCCCTGCTTGTGACACACCCCACAGCCAGCAAGAGCTGGGGCAGAGGCTGCACAAACTCAGCTGCTGGAGGGGAACCTCATCCCAGAGCCTCCCCTGGAACCGGCCCTTCTCTCCTTCACAGGTCAGTGTCTTGGAGGAAACTGGAACACTGACAGTGCAGATGGACAGATCTACTGGAGCCTAATAAGATCCAGTAGATCTGTGCATCTGGCCAGACTGAGCTCAGATGTACCACTTTTATTCATTTACAGAATGCCACACAAGCCAGAACAGCCAAAGGTACATTAATTCATGCAATCATGATCTGTTAAGAGTTTGATACTTTATTTTTTAAGGCAACAAAAAGTAGTCCCGAGACTATGATGACATGGTTTTCATATGACAATTACGTAATTAATTTCAAGTGAAGCATGTGTATGATTCCTGTTTATGCTCTGGAGCAGAGCAAAAATTATTCTGAAATACCTCCAGCAGTCTGTGTTCATTGTAGGGGACACGTAAATTATTTTAAGGGAATAATACATCTCCAAGGACATTTTAATGGATTAAATGTCAGGAATGAAATACTGCATTTCAACTTAGCTAGGACCTTAAAGAATGAATATAAAGACAATTATTGAGAGGTCTGAAGAACACGATTGATTTCTTGCAATTTAAACTCTGAGGCACTTCATGCACTCAAACAGAATTTCTATTTCAAGTTTTCATTACATAAAATTATGAAGTACGTAAAGGTATAATGCTGACAATATTTTTAAGTTTATGAGAGAACTGCAGAATGTCTGATTTAAAAGGAAGTTGTTTTAGGACTGCATTTTAAGCACAGAATTTTATGCTCAATTACTGTGAAATAAATTACAATTATGATCTACAGTTCTTTTAGCAGTAGCTTGATGGTCCTATACAAAGCCAGAAATTAAATATGGGGAAATAAAAGGGCCAAATTCCAACAAGAGCCCCATAAAGCAAGAAGTTATACATTTGGGAGGTGCTTTTCAGCAGGCAAATGGCTGCCAGCATTCCAAATCAAGCTGTGAGGCAACACTGCAGATGTACCTGTGTTCAATACAGAAAATAACCTCACACAGACACACCACTTAGTTACAATGAGATCCTGATCATTACAATGGCACTTAGATACTACTCTTACTAAAAAAACCCCCATACAGTGTCTAATTTAACTTAAAAGAAATATAAATCATTAATTGCAAAACATTTGTGCAAAACATGCACAAAATTCTCATACCACACTGTGTTAGAATACACAGTGTATGCGTAAGTTGCCTTTGTAAAACCTGTGACAGTTTTTAGAGCTATCAGTGCTGTTTAAAGAAAAAATCCAAGACTGAAGGCAACAATAAATGGGAAGGATATGGTACCTATGAGAAGTAATGTCTTCCACTTCATGGATATTACCTGAATATCCATCTGTTTCTATCCATTTGGGACCATCAACATGCTCACTCTGAGAAAACAAAAAATAAAGCAATTCTCCAATAAAACATTGTTTTATAAATAGATTGCTTACCATCATAAACACTTACTAAACAGGCAGAACTTTTTTTAAAAAGCATTTTAGCTCAATACCATCAGCCCCCTTTTGTATCATTACCACTGCAAAGATGACAGCTTTCCAGTTATTGCATTGGGGGAGTTTCACAAGGTCTTCTTGGGATTTGTGACACTGTGAGGGATGGCCCAGCGTTACAGCAACAGAACACCAGTAACAGATAAGGGTCACCCACATGATGCTCTGCCCTTTTGCTTGAGCTGACAATTCACAGTGAACTGCCCACTGCTTCTCCGAGCTCCAGGCAAGCAGGTCGTTCCTTCCCACTGCTTATCCCCAGGGAGAAGCAGGAGCTGGGGGAGGAAACTCAGCAGCCCAGAGGCCCCGTGCTGGCTGCTGGATCAATGGCCAGTGTCAGCAGGCTCCCAGTTAATGATGCTGCAGCCAGTGGCAGCCTCGCTCCCAGCCACGCTTACCACAGGTACCACACACAGGACACGGGGCTCTGGAAAAGCCAAGGAACTGCCTCATTTTGCGTATGAGGAATTTTTTGTTCAAGGCATACACACCTTGCATTTTGTGTTCCAAGGAGCAGCCCTTAGGTTTGAACAAAGAAAAGATGTTCACATTCACAATGGTGCCATGTGACAGCCAAGGGCAGCCAACAGCATCTGTGTGACTGCAGATCCACTTACAAAGGTTTGCTATAAAGAAAAATGTAGTGTTTTGTAAGCCTTGCTTATGTGTGTGTAAATTATACAGATTTTATATTTATGGAACGATTTTTATTATCGTTTTAAGGTGACAAGTGTTTGGCAAACACACAAAAACCATCAAAAAATAACCAACAACAACAACAAAAACACACCGCAGGAAAATACAACCACAAAACAGGGGAAGCCTTGTCCTGTTTCTGTGGTAAAAGGATGGAGCAGTTGAAGTCATCTCTCTATCCGTGTAAGCTCTGGAGTGGAACAACTGAATTATGGAAATGTGATAACTGTACAAAGTTCTTCAAATTACTGACTTGTTATTATTGGATGTTCCATGCAGACTACCAACAAAACCTCTCCTGCTTGAGGCAAGAGTGTTCAGCCAGCCTCTGTTCCAGCCCCAAACACGCAGTCCAGGCCTCTCAGCTAAAGAAGAAAGGACAAAGATCCTTTCCTTCGAATTTAGCCAACTGCATCCTGCAACTGAAGGCCCCCACATTTCCAAAGCCTGTCTCAGAGGCCACAACACTAAAAACTCGCCACAGCAACAACATTTTAGGATCCCTTTCATTCCTGCCAGCTCCATAAAGGTTTTTAAGGTAGTCCTCAGAAAGGTATCTTACATCTGTCTAGCAGTGCTTCTGCCTTCCAGCCACAGGCAGCAGCATTTTAACTGCTCACCCCAGACTCAAGCACGACATCCTTCTCCGGAGGTTGAAATCAGTGTAACTATGCCATCTACACTTCTGGAAAACTCTCTCCCAGGAAAGTACAGCAGGAAGGCTTTTACCCCTAACACATCACATTATGCAGAAATCACAATCTAAAATAATGACTTGTTCCAGAATGAGGAACAAAAATCATGATTGATAAAAATTCTTTAGTTTAGAAGTGGTTAAAAAGTTAAAAATGCATACCAAATTTGATAATTACCTTCTCAAATATTTTCTCCCACAAGAGAAAAAGCCCAGAATCATCTGCTACTCCTTTTTTTTTTTTTTTAACCTTTGAACACTTTCAAAAGCTCCAGTACAAGAATGACACCACCACCCTCTTGCCAGACTGGTGACTTTTAAAGGATATTTTGCAACATCAAGAAATTATTTTTGGTTTACAGAACCTGTTTCCTCAAAGAATTTGACAGATTTGAAACAATCTATTTGTCACATTCTATATTTGCTCCGAAGAAGTTTGTTGTCAGAAGTTTCAAGTTCTCATTTAATAGAGGGCAAAATTTACCATCAAAACCCCTACTGCTTTGAAAGCTGCCCCTGCTCCAGTAATTTTCCTCCTCAAATTTCAATTCTGATAAATCTCTCCAAGCAAGTTTCCACCAAAACTTGAGTTTAAAGTAGCATTCCCATAACCAGCAGTGACCTGTCTCTGGCTTCATTCTCTTCCCATCCCATCTCCAGTGCAAGCTCCCTTCCCCAGAGCAGGCTCCAGAAAACAGAACCAGAGTTATGTTCAGGATCCCAACTTCCCTGCTTCACCACAGTGGGCACAACTGTGATCTGCCAGGAAACATTTAGCAGATTTGAAAGGTAACAACTGAGAAAATCCAGGCCATAAACACCACAGAACATTTGTATCAAGTTTTACTGCCAAAAGTTTTATTTTACACTCGAGTTGCAAATGAATATGGTGTACACATCATACAGGATGCAGATACGTGAACATATCTGTTAGCAATAACAAATTTTCAGAAAACATCCAAAGTTCTCTCTTTGTTCTAATACTTGACTTACCATTTGCAATATAAAGAACATTTGAGGAGTGGCAGAAGAACAAAGAATGGCCATAACTTGTAACTGAGGAGTTTCTGGCTACACACAAGGCAAACATGGTTTACAGCAAGGCACTGGAGCAGGCTGCCCACAGCAGCCGCACAACCACCCTCCCTTGAGGGTTTCTAGATCTTGCTGAAGCCTAAAGCCCTGCTCTGAATTCAGCACTGACTCAGCTCTCAGCATAAAGCTGGATAGAGACTTCTCTCAAGGTCCATTCCAATGTGAATGATTATAAAATTTGATTCAAGCAAGATCAGCAGCCAGATTCAAACAAATCAGTAAATGCCTCCTGTTTCCCCCACTCCCAACAAAAAAGCAACACTCATCTTTAATGAATCATCATTACAACAGTCCAGCATGACTGAAATCAAAGAAACAAGCAGCAAATTAAGTGTACTGAAGACGAACAACACCACATTGAAAGGCCTTTGCATGATTTAAAATTCTTTTTGTAACAGCAAGCACAGATTTTTTAAATTGCTCTTTACACATTTGAAATTATCATCTGTACAACAATACCAAATATATTCCTAGTCATTTTAAACTGGGAGACTTCTGTCCACACTGAAAAAGTTTCTATTTGCCCTTGATACACTGGCAGTGCCATATTCCCTGCAAGTGTCGCAGGGAAGCCAGAGAAACAGAGGCTGGGAGGTGGAAAGGAAGTAAGGAATCTCAAAACATCTCTTTTATCCTGGGGACCATTTCTCTTCCAGTTTGAGACCTCTTTCTGTTGCTAGGGTTTAAATGCAAAGCAAGTGGAACTATCAGGAAGGGCTCAATAATTTCCTAGTTTTAATTCCATCTGACAGAAAATGGCAATTAGACAAAAGATGTAAGGCTGCCCATCACTAAGGCAGCTGTAGAACTAACTGCATCATGTGAGACAAGCAGGCAACATGGAATAAATATAAAAACCTGAAAAGTACTAGAAAATTTTTTTGTGCCAGCAAACAACTGATCCTCTAAATCAAAATAATTACTCTGGTGCAAATAAAAAGTCAATAAATGTGTGTATACCCACACCAAATGTGACATTTAGCTCTATATCCTCCCAGTTCCAAAACACCAAACTTCTCAGTTTTACAGGGATTTTTGTTTCTCAATCTCAGCATATCTCAATATAATTATGAGTAATCAAAGGCCAGACAATCTGACCATTGCAGACACACAACCTTCCATTTCTGAAAGCCTACTAAAAGTGTGAAGTCAGATCAGGCACCCACCACAGAGGCAGCTTTGGTTTAGCTCTAGGTTAGGGCAGTGTAGGTAGAGCAGCAGTGAGCACTGAGCTCAGTCCTGCACCTGGAGGTCTGGGTGGCACAGGAACAGAGAGGAGCCCAGTTGTGCCCAACTCTGGGACCAGCCAGGGAAGCTCTTGGGCATGTTCTTCTTTCAAGCAATAGTTAAAAGCACTGAAATCAAGTTTCTATAGCAAGAAAACAACTGTTAGCTGTATGTGCAGGAACAAGACAAGACAAAGTTACACACAGTAAATACAAAGCAATTAAAGGGAAAAATCACTTTATCTGAAATGACAGAAAACTAAAGGCCCAAATTCAAGGACTTTCGACATAGTTGGAGAAACAATCTATTCCAACTCTACAGTACTGAAACAAGATCAGATCTGTGGAATTTGGGTCTCTTTAAAACACAAAACAAGTAGTAAAATTTGGCGGAGTTCCTTCTTCAGCACACAAAACAGTGAAAGCCCAATGACAGTTTAGTCCTGTCAAATTTGATACTTTGAAGGGAAAAAAGAAGCCAAAATGACACAGAGGTTAAATCAGTGAAGATAAAAGGTAAGAAAGAACAGATAAAGAGGGCTGTATTCTGATACATCTAACTCTGAGACATTTGATACGCAAGCATGGGAGAAGTGTCAGAGACAGAAAGGTTGTGGCCTTGGAAAACAGGCAGGTAAAATTGTCAGGGATGTTAGAAAACAGTTTGGAGGGAGTCAGAAATAAAAATCAGACCTTCTAATCTGAACAGGTCTGAGGCTGGCTGGATACTAAAGGAGCAGTCTGGAGACAGAACCACGGAAGAACCAGACTAGGGGAGAGAAGCAATGGATTTCTGGGGCATTCAAATAAAGTGTGAGATTAAAAAAAATCCAAAAACAAACCAGAGAGAGGGTGTTTAGGTACATGACATTAGACGAGAGGGGAAAAAAAAAGGGCAAAGTATTTAAACCAGAAACAGTTACAATGACGGGTGCCATTCCCTTAAAGACAGATGAAACTTGGTTGCTACTGGTGGAAGAAGTAATTCACTGAAATGAATGAGAGGCGTAAAAGATCCAGAAATAAAAGGGGCAAACTTGCACAGTTAAGAGGCAGAGAAGCTCAGTTCAGAAACGGATCCTGAGAGTAAAAACAACCTTGAAAAAGATCTTGTCATGCAACAAAGTCAGGACTGAAAATTTTGTATCAAGAATGAAGGGAGAACAAAAATGAAAAGTAGATCTGAAAGCAAGCTCAACGAGAAAAAAAAAGGTGAGATAAAAGTGCTTAAAAAGTCCATTTGGGAAGAGCATTGAAGCAGGTAAGGCAAAGCTGAGTCCAAAGCTGTGTTGTGCTGACATACTCTTCAGATATTCAGAAAGGCTGGAATGGAAATTAAGAAATTACAAGAGAGTATGTCTGGAGGGAGGAATGGAGACAGGGCAGTGTTAGAAACAGCCAAAGAAATCATGTACAGAGAAGCAGATAGAGATAAAAATAAAGACCAGTGAGTCTAAAGAAGTTAGGCCAATGAAGGAAGGAGGCAGCAGTGAAGATGGAGTCAAAAAGGTTAATAGACTGGAGATCCCAAAAGGAGTGAGTGACAGGGTAGAGGAGAGGGAAAGACAGATAAGCTGAAAGAGAGCAGGTAGTGATCAGAGAAAGGGAATTTAGAAAGGAGAGATAATAAAGTGAACAGTATTTAGTAAAGACAAGGTCATGGGAATGATTGAGGCAGTGAGAAAATATATCAAAAACTAGAAATCACAGCCATTGGGCTGGAAAAACAGAATGAAGAACAAAGGACTGAAGTACTGATCAGGGGAAAGGAACTGGGCTTGCCCATGGGGAGGGATGATATTTGAAAAGAGAGAAATGGGTTGAGTTTAGCACAGTCACAAAGAAAGATGCAAACTAATGACTACTAGGAAAACAAGACACAGAGGACTTCAAACCAGGGAGAGGGTAGGGCTGACAACAGCACTGACAAGGCAGAAGCCAGGAGTCACAGAACTTTAGTGGGTGAATATGAATGGAAAATACTTTTTAAAAAGCATGAGAGAAGGGAATAAAGGCACAAAGAAGGGAATAAAGTTTAAAAAACAACTCTAAACATCTATATTTGAGACATGTTCAGAAACGTAAGTAGCACCCCACCAGGCAGGGTCAGCACCTGTATTTCCCTCCTTGCCAGAAAGATTTACTCACCCAGTTCAAACCAGAGATCAGAAACTCTAAAGACCAACATTGCCACTGGCTAGATAATGTGGGGATATGGCTGGGTTGGGAAAGTTTTGACTGTTGAAGTAGATAAAAACTATTAAAAATTATGGAAAAACAGTGATTTGACCTCTGCCATCCGGCACCTTTATGTCTTCACAAAACAAGGCCTGAAGGCCTTCGGTGACTCTCCCTCACCTCCTGCTCCTACCAGCTCACAAGCCAATGCAGCATTCACCAGCACTCCAACTCAGCTGTTAAGATTCTCACCACACAGTATAACAGCAAAGATAAGGAGATGAAGCAGACAGATTGCTGCAAACAAACATCACTGCGATTTTGGGTCCCATTCAGAGGTATCTGAGAACCAATGGCATGAAAGTTCTCCATTTCTAAGCTTCTGTCAAGAATTTCACTCTGTGGCTTTCTTAATCATGAGCATGAATAAAACACCAGCCTTCTCAGACACTTCTAATACTGCATTTCATCTCCTGCTATGCTGGCATGTTTTTAAAGTTTCTGCTCATTACAAAAAAAACACTTCTATTGCCTGCTCATACAGCTGGGAGCTGGATCATTAGGAGTGCAACAGAAGAGGGGAAAAAACCCAAATTATTCTCTGCTACCAAACCAGTGACATGCAGAGAGTATAAAAAGTGAACTGAGCACATCATTTCTATCTACCCTACAGATTACTGTTTATTCACTCAAAATTACTGATAGTAAATAAAAACCAGCTGAAATATAAGCATGAGCTTAAAGGACAGTGGCCATAATAGGAGCTCTTTGTTATTTTTATACTTTATCACATATTTTAACATTGCTTGAAAATAATTTTAAATTTAGTTTACAATTTTAGTTTAAAACACACAATATATTAGATGCAGTATTTTTAGATAATCTTTTAACAAATAATACAAATATTATTTTTTTAGTATACTGTCTTTTGTTACAGTCAAGAAGTCTCACCTAGAATAAACTACTGGAATCAGTAAGTTGCCCACAAGATAGGCAGCATCTACTGTAACATATATATATCTAAAAAATAAAAGTTTGAAAAATATCATAGAAACACTATAATTTTTACATTACATTTCATACCTGTATGTTTTATTTCTATTGGACTACTGCATAGCAGGGGAGCTTTTGACACAAAGGGAATTTATACAATGTCATTCAAAGCACAAAGTTCACTCCTGACACAAGTTAATACTGGAGCATTACTGAAATAATAGGAGGAGGTGGTCAAACATTTTGGGTAGAAATGTAACATGTTTTCCTTAAAGAAAATAAACACATAATGCCATAGCTTAAAATAAATAGTGCCAAATGTTACAATCAACATACGAGAAATAGGATGGTGGTTTAGAAAAGGAAGCACATAGCATACACTGGAGTGATGTAACAAGAAGTATAATTTTCATATGTTGCCAAGTACTTTACTTTAGGGAGAGATTCTACAATCCCCATTTATGTAAGCAGTTCTACTAACCCACATTGGCTTTTTAATTACAGAGTTTGGTACCAGAGTCAGGTGCACCATTCATTTCACAGATTTTAAGTCAGGAACAACTATTTCTTTTCCTCAGCACAGTATTTGATGATAACTACTAAAAAACCCACATTGCTAAAAAAATTAAATGCTTAAGAATGCCCATTTGCTAATTCTTAACTCATGATTCTTTTACTCAACATACCTTCCAAGGGAGGGATATCTATCAGCAGTCTCTGGCAGGAAAAGTTCAATACTTTATGCATTATATTAGATACAAATAGCCTGCACTGCATTTGGGGTTTTCGGTGATTTTTAAATGTTCTAGCACATTCCAGAAAAAAAAAGTTTGAGTACTTGTGCATATTAAGAACTAATTCTGGCAGTCAAGCAAGTATTGTGCTGCCTTTTTCAATACAAAGCATTTCATTCTATGACATGTTACAGAATATAACCATCGTGTTTTAAATTATATGACCATTTAATAAATGAAAACAAATCTAGAGGTTGCTAAACACAGAGCTAAGTTTCTCAAATACTCCTTTCCAACAAACTTCCACTGAAGTTCTGTAAGGTTAAGTGCATACAGAAGTGAGAAATAAAACTAAGGTTTCATACAATTTGTCCTACAAAACCTGGAAGCAAAAAATAAAAAAGTATGTACTAAGATAAGCTGATGATCTGGCACATACCATCTAAAAACTCCCTTTTTCTTCCAAACGCAATTTTCATAGTATTTATAGTTTTAAAAAATACAAAACCAAAAACAACCCTGACCCTCCCTTGAACACAAACTCCACAATTTTTTTTTTCCTTTGAGCATTAAATCAAATAAAAACTACATCTGCACAGAAAAACAAACAAGCAAAAAAAATCTGAGCACAGAATGTGACTGCATCTAGAACCTCTATGTGTATGTACATACTGCTGCTTTTATTTGAACTAACTTTTTACTCACATAAAGAAAAAGACTTAACTGACAGTAACAGTGCCTTAGCTGCTATCAGTGATAATAATTACCTTTTGGCAGTTCTGTAAAAAAAGTTCAGACTTGAAACTCAAGGAATTTCACTCTCCATTTTTACATTTAAAAACAAGACACGTTCCTTCCTGAAGAATAAAAATATTATATACGCATACCCCAAAAGGCACTAAGGTCTAACAAAAATATTCAGCATTTCCTTTGAAACTAATAGAGTATCTGTAAGACAGTTTGCATATATAATTATTTTCCATATTAAGGCGTGGCAACTTTCTCTTAAACATAAAATCTATAATTTACTTCTGCTAAATATAAAACTAAGTCTGAGGATACAGTATACAATAATAATATATTTACGTAGAATACATTCTGTGTTATACTAGACTATCATATCTTTGCCAAAAGATTTCAGTATTTAGAAAAAAAAGATTAAAATTTAAATATATTGTAGGGTCACTCAAATTATTTTAAACACATCTACAGTGACATATACACAAAGAGTTGGGAAGTTGTAACTTAAAGACCACATCCTTTAATCAGAGCTGCTCAAAGGACAGCCACAAAAGAACCCTATTGGCTACAAGAAGCATCTGCATGTTTTTAAGGCTGAACTAGGCAGACTCCAATTACCCCAGGGCAGTGCTGCACAAGTCCAGTGAAACGACCAGATTGCTGAATCAACACCTTCAATTTTCGCAGAAAACCTTCAACAAATGTTTTGTGTATTACGAGAGACTAACAAAACAAAAGGGGATGCTACGAAAATTTCAGCATGACAATTTTTCCTGAAATTATTTTTCCATTGCATTTGGCAAGCAGAGAACTAATTCTATTCCTTGTCTACTCTTACGGAAAGAACCGCAAAGTACAATTCAATATAAAACACAGTAAGATCCTGTTCCTCTTGGAACAAAGATTAAAATAAAGTTAACTGTGCTGATCCATACTTTCCATAAATTATTAAAAAGGTGAGCGATTCAGACACTTTGCTTCTTGATAATAAGCCTAATATCTGTATCATGTGCAAAAGTGCAACTGTTTTAGAACTGAGGCCCAACTGAACACAATTTTGTTATTACAGAACCTATACTTGAACCCACTAACATGGAAACAGTGGTTCACGGCGTCTTAAAATTATGCTTTACATATTTCAACCTGTTGTACGACTGCAAGTTAGTAAAAAAATACAAACCCCAGAAATAAACAGAAAACAACAAAGCTTGTATATAAATTGGTTTACAATTCAAAGCACAACAGTAAGCTACAAATAATTACATTTGTGTAACATGCAGGGAGAGGTGGGATGATTTATTTCAAGCCCTTGGTTCTTGCTGCTCCTTTGCTGGGGCCGTGCTGGCTGCTCAGCTGCTGGCGGTGTGTGCGTGCATACGTTTCGCTACATCGTACACGTAGGTGATGTCTGGGCGCTTCTCCGGATCCGGGTTGATGCACATATTCACTAATTGTCGCAGCTACGAGAGGGAGAGAACATGACAGGAGTGTTGGCCTTCTTACAAGCAGGATTTGTGCATTATCAAATTCAAATTAATACAAGTGGCAAAAATGAGGCAAACAGGGATTCTGCAGGAGCACGCACGCAGCCCTCCCTCTCTGCTCACACGCAGCCTTGCAAACACATATGCAACACACTCCCAATTTCTACATTTTGCACTGCTCTCCAGAAAAACTGAGGAGCAAATTCAAGTTCCAATCCTTTCAACATACAACTTTAGACATGCATTCAGTCCAATCCCACATAATTTATGGAAAGTTCCCTGTGTTTCTGGAGGGCTGTGCTGGCAAAGCCCAGAAGACTGAAAGGAGCACAGAGCAAAGGTAAACGAGGGTTGCGTTGCTCATTCAGTTCTGATACAGGAGTTAGCCAGCAATAAATGGCATTTCTGCCTGACACGGCCCAACAAACAAAAGGCAGTGGTGCTCCATCTAACATACAGTTAACTCCCAGAACCTCCTGCTGCCAGGAGCCACCAATACACACACACATCATTCAGCCACTGAACATGTGCAAAAGTGCAACGGCCACCTGTTATAAGGAGTCCACCCTTGAGAAAATACCTGAACCTAAAACTGGAAGCTGGGAAAATATTTTGGGCAAGTACCACATTATGCTGGCTCCTCTTACTCCACTTGTCCACTACTGAAGACATGATACTGGAATAAGTAAGTTTTGGCCTACATTCCAATATTATTCCGTAGGTTTACATTGTTTATAGTGTTCTTCATGTAAAGAAGCACATAATTAACAAATGTTCACAAAAACCTCTATCTGGGAATAAACAAATCACTACAACCAGAAAATCCCATGTTTCCAGGAACACCATAAGCTATTGGGTGTTTTTAATGGACATATTCAGCATAACCAACCCAAAAGAGCTTCCACACCACCTGCATACTTTTCATTGCCTTTACAAACTGCCAGGACATTTGCAGGCTTTTCTCCCTCCAGTGATATGCCTAAGAATTTATGACATTAGAACTTAATATATTGTATGGATAACCTTCTGATAGGGCATCTATTTTAAATTGTGTGCATCTCCTAAGCATTTTTCAACATGAAACATACCTCTTTCATACTGACTTACGGAAATGTTCACAATGCTTTGCAAAAACTACTAAACCAATTCTGAAGATCTTCCTTTATGCTTTTAAGTAGCTTTGCCAAATCCTCCTGGACCTCCTTATAGCACTGGGGATGGGTGGGGAGGGATGGGGAGGACTCCAACAAACACTTTGTGATCCAGTCTTCTATGGCAATATATCAAATGTGGTTTGGTCTCCCAGCCAGTACTACTAGGCAGGATTATTGAAAAAAATCTGTAATTATTGCAACTAAACCAGAGTGACCTCATCACCCTCATTATTCAAAAGTAACATAGGCTGCCTCTTTAAACCTGCCATCGGAGAGTTTCCTTCCCACTTTTTAGAAAAAGAACAAGAAGGATTTTGAATTATAATTAAACTCCTTTCACTTTTCTGAAGATTAATTCAAATGCATGGGAATAGGAATTCCTGAAGTTAAGGAAGAAGCACTGCACATCACTAAATAAAGCTTTGTCCATTAGACCTTGCAGATAAACTGTACATAATGTACAGATTTTTTTATATTCAACAGTATAAAAACTATGCCATTAGACATCCATTCTTTAGCAAGAACAACTCAATATTTCAAAGTGAGATAATTCTGAAAATAGTGGTCAGATTACTGGATTGAAAAGAAACCCATTGAATCAAAATAATCTGTAACAGACTTGCTATTTGAATTTTAAATACATTAGGTATATTCTGACAAAGGGAGTTATAAAAGCCAGCATATTGCTTCTGGCAGTCAATAAAAAAATACAATGCCAGTGGCAATAAAAACTATTAGCCTGCAATAACTCCCCAATATTTGAAGAACACAATGCTGGAAATCACTTGCTACTGTAAGAAATAACAACTGCCAGCATGTAATACAGACATGCAAGCCAAACAATCTCCTGCAGAAGAAGCAGGTGGGACACAGGGTAAGCAGGAGGCACGGTATAAGCAGAGATGAGCAGCTTGCCATGCAACACCTCAGACAGCCTGCACAGAAAACAGGCAAGACTGAAGAACATTCAACACCATCAAGCCTGAAATTAGAGTCAAACAAGCAAACATTTTGTGAAGAGAATACAGGTGTAATTTATCTGCAAAATACATCTAATTCTGAATGTATACATTTCTCTTTCTCTGTGAAGACTTCCATCTGTTCAACAGGAACTGCATACAGTCAATAAGCCTCATAAAGGACCTTGAAGGGTTGAAATCCACAAAACCAGCATCAGAGGAGAAAAGCAGAGTGCTCTTTCTCCTATTTTTACTAGCTTTTTATCAATCTACTGTTTGTAGAACAGCAGAAATACATCTTCAAGAAATTAACCTGTTGAGCACTTGAGAAGCACTGTCACAGACCTCTTTAAGTGGCAGTCACTGCAATTACTGCAGTAACTGAGCACCTCTTCCCTTGGCAGGTCCAGAATCTCAGTGGTAAGGCAGGAATGCTCAGCTGACCATGCCTGGGACACTGCACAGCAATAGTGCAGATTCCTGACTAATTTCAACACCCTTGTTTTGGGCCTTGTAACTGAAAAGCAAGCCCTTGGAAGAAGATGAATTGCTATACATGATGATAAGTTACACGGGAACAGAGTCTTTCAGGGCTGAAAACTGGGACCACACTGGATGCTAATACTTGGTTATAGCACTGATCCTTTACTCCAACAGGAATATCCATTTCAATAAACTTGAAATCCATCTGTCAGCCCCTCTAGTACTAATAAAACTTCCAGTATATCAGAAAAGCTCACCAGAGTCATGGGAAGAGGCACTGAGAGTCTAAAATCAGACTATCATTAGCAATAGAAGTCCTTTTTTACTACTTGGCACAGCCTGGCCAAGAGGCAGAGCAGATTGAGCCAGAGGGACCTCCTGTTGCCTCCCCAAGCTGCAAACTTCTTTGTCTGCTTATTGTTCTTAACCTCCTCTGTGCACTTAGCACAGTGACTGTCTTTAGCCTGGAGCTTAGCCTGACACTGGAGCAGTGGGACACACTTTCTTTAACTTCAGCAGGTTTTTCAGCTATGAAATAAATAATTATCACTCAAGTCAGGAGGAGGGGGGAAAGACAGAAATATGACAGGTAAGTACTTTGCATTTCAGCCAGCTGAAATAGAGACATTTCCATATAGAGAAGTTTGGATAAAAACCTGCACACAACACCATTCTTACTCTGAATAAAACCTTCTTGAAGCCTTTTCTGAGTGCTTTTCTCAAGACCTGCTGGCAACTAACACTACCATTGTGGACCTGCTGGCTCTTTCTGCTTTTACATCTGGGTAGGAGGTTGGCAATGGACTTTAGAGGAAATGCACCTCAATCAAAGGGAAGATTTTAAAACTTCATCATAAAAGCAATGTGATACTAATATTAGCTGACAACGTTTTAAGAGTATTGATTGGAGGTGGCAAGGGAGCCCCGGCTTTGAATTCCCTAAAGCAGAAGAGCTTTCAGTAAATGCTGAGTACTGACTCTGAATACCAGATGTTTTTAAGGGATATTAAAAAATTGAGATATCCAAAGTTATCAAGCATTTGAAAGTCTTGGCTTGTGTCTACCACTGAAACAACAGTTCAAGAAAATGCATCTCATACTATTAGGATTTCTAATCGAAGGTTTTTAAAAACATTACCCATCTGTCCATATGAAGGTGCATCTTTCTGTCACACTGTCCTCTGATGACACAGATGTGACACAATTACTAACACATTACTCTTACAGAGGTTTCGAAACTTAGAAAAAAGTCACACCTTAAAACTCACTAAAATTTACTAACAAAAACTTCCTTGAAAAAGCAGTTGTCTTGTACTTCATAATGAATGTATTTACACTCCTATATTAGAGGATGCAGAGATCAACACTTAGTGAAGTTTTTATTTCAGGAAATTCTTTCTCATAAAAAAATGAAGCAGGTTTTACTATTCAGTGATCCTTGCCTGACCTTTACTGCTCACTGAGTGTCCCTCTGACCTGGTTAAAGGTTTGACATCTATATTTCCTGTACAGGTGAAACATTTAGGACAGAATTCTAATATGACAGGTAACACTTGTTTCTCTTTTTTAGAGTTCATGCCAGCATGGTATTTTTTGTACAAGCTAAAAATGGTTTATTTCGGTGCAATAGGTATTAAATATGTTTTCCATGTACCTTAGTGAAGACACAAGTCTTCATAGCAGAACATAAAAAACATTCCCATTACAGTTTCCATAATTGATAGCTTCTTTTAAGAAACTGTTTTCTTACCTATCTTAATACCTATAGTAGCTCTGATTCTCTCATTATCTTTAAGAATAACTTACATGTATTTTGCAGATAACTGGCTTATCCAAGGTGCATGTCTGCTTTGAAGTAATAGAAAGTAACATGTTGTGCTTTGCATGTGTTTGCAAAACAAAAAACCTGTACAGATATAAGGGAAAGCTGGAATCTCTCTCCCCACCCAAACTCTAAGACCTTCTATCTGGGTCAGACTTTGATATTTGCCCTTTGGCTGGGAATCCACATCTCCAACTTCACACTTAGCTGCAGCGAAGTAGCCTTGCAGGCAGGCCAACTTCAACGAACCACTAGTGGTATCATCATTAAAATCCTGCTGAAGGTCACCATGGAAACCGCCTGCTGAGGCTTCGCTGCTGCATTCGGCATCTCCTAATCAGCTACCATGTGAAATGCAAATTCAGACAGTCTGAAAATTAGTCAAGAAGAATAGACGATGAGGATGCAGATATGTGAAATATTCATGTGCTTCATGGAAAAAGGAAGACAGCATGAATGACACAACAAAGAACGGCCCCTGACATTCTTGCTATCATTTTGCATTATTGTTCACACCCTACTGTATTTCTGGGCCTCCAGTTCTGAAGCTGGTTATATGAACTGCCATATTTAGAGCCTACAATAAATAATAATTAAAAATGGCCAAGGTAAAATGACTAACCGGCAAACCCACAAAGAACTAGAGTGTATAAATTACACAATAGATCATTATTTCATCCTTTGTAACGTCACCAAATTATCTTTTTAAGTCCAGTTTGTTTCATAAAAGGGGAAAAATTGTCACTATAAATACAAAACAAAACACTGAGCAGTAATCTTTTATTAATAGTCCAATCACTGTCTGTGAATGCAAGAAAATTTAAGGTTCAGAATTACAACCCCGAGTCTATAAATGAAATTGCATAATACTTTATGTTTATTAAAAGTATTTCAGTGCTTGTGTTTTCAAAGTAATCTTTAATTCATGTAGTCTGAATTCAATTAGAATTGGTTACTAATACCTGTTCTTTGGTTTACAGCTTCTATCAGTTTGCCCTGTTCTTTTCAAAGTGGGAAGTATTTCAAAACTCGCATCTCAGAACATTAACAAGCAAGCATTTATATTTTTTCCTTCTGTTACACTAAGAAAAATATTTATTTTGTTTAGTTTCTTTTCATTTTAGAGCTTATAAAAGCAAGTAAATGTTCCCCCTTAAATGCACTAATGACAGTAAGGACTGTTAGCTCTCAGCTTAAAACAAACACTGCTGAGATTTGCAGGAATATATTGTTCGAATTCAATTATATTATGTTTGCCTGTATTTCTCTGATATTTACTCTTAATCTTGTCAAGAGCCACTCCTTGCAAAAGAACTGCTGTTCAATTGTACTGAACGGCACATCCCAGTTTTATAATGCAGACAAATGGGACCTGAACAATTCATTTTTACTACTGAGCTACATTATATCTATTTTAATGTAGGCCCCTAGAGGAACAGGGCCAGTGCACTAATTTACTGTGCAACATAAACGTGTATAGTTGTGCTTTTAGAAAAACACCCCATAGATGTAAGCCTCTATCCCATCCTGGCATGTGGAACATATCATTGTGCATTCTGGGAAAGCACTTTGTCATACTTATGCAAGGAAGTCCAATGAAATTAAGAATCTAACAGTGTGACGTTTCATTAATACCCTCAAATATAAATCATGAGAGACTTGTTATGACAGCAACATTTGAGTGAGTTCAACAAGCAAACACTTACAGGCATAATCTGCAAATCACATAAAATCACACAAGTTCATTTACTTCCCTGGAAGTGTGCCAGCTTACATAAACTGGGGATCCAGCCCATGAAAAGGAAAATTACTTACTTCCTCTGAATAGTGATCTGAAGGGAGAGGTGGGTAGTCACACTGTTCTATCTTCTTGCATAGAGAGTACAAGTTCATTTTATCACCATAAAAGGGACTCTGCAGTGCAGCCATCTGTTTAAAGAAAATGTACAGTTTTCTTTTGCGTTTTTAAGAAAGCTGTTTTGTCATAAAATCTGTAATAGTAGTAATAGAAAGTGATCCTTAATGACTCTCAATGCTCTGCTTAGAGGGAGCCTTGCAGTGGTAATAACAGAAGTTCCAAAACTATTCCTGTAACCACTGTATGTACTTAAGTCTATGTCATACAACCACAGCTATCACAATGCACAGTGAAATATCTGAATTGCACACTGTTAGGGTTTTGTCAATAGACTGTGAGGGGAAATTCAGTAGTTTATGATATTGCTGGGAGTGGAGGGTCCTTCCACCACAAGGGACACCAAAAAAATCCAAACCTGTACTTTTCCTCAGAAGAGCTTCTGTAAGAAAATTTGTAATTTGCAGGAAAACACGATCTAACCTGAAGCGATGCATTGTGTAAATAACACTAGATAATAGTAGCAGGTTTTGTAACCTTCCACAGCCATGACATTAGACTTCAATGTAACTGGGGGTTTTGAAAGCAAGAAAAAGCTATCATCTATACTTCCAAAATTTCAGACCCAAAAACTTCATAATTCAGGATGTTATTTAAAAATACTTAAAAAATACATCTCCAAACTTCCGTCGAAGCACAGAACTGGCACCCATGGCAATAATTTACAATTACAATACAAAACCAAGAAAATCTGTTGCAGAGCAGTTATATATTTGATCAGCTTAAAACCAGCATTAATAAACCTTTATTTCCAGGCAATGTTACAACTCGACAACTGAGATCGAAACAAATACTATGGCTGGCTGGAATAGAAATTTAAAAATTCATTTTAAATCTCTCCATTCTGCTCAAAGCCTGAGAAATCTTTTAACTGCAGCAGCACGAATGCTACTCTGAGTGCAGAGCTGCCCCAAAGTCAGTCACCCTTTTCTACATGTGCTAATAAGTTTGATTTTGGAAGGACAATGTGTACATTCCCCAGACAGGCAGAGTGTGTGTGAAACACGCTAGTCCATGCTGTGCTACTCAGTGAGCTTCAGCAGGGACAGGACAAGCTGAAAATGGCTCTCATCTGTCTTGTGGTCTTCCAGATAGCAGTTTAACTCTTTCATGTCTAAGCATCAATATCACTGGGGGAAATGTATGAAACGAATTACCAAAATTCCCTTCCATTTATTTTATATCTCACTGATTTGCTCTCAAATAGTTCAGTACTTTTTCATATTACCTCTGAGTAAGAACAAAAAAAATTAAAGCTCCCAAAACAAGTATCATGCTCCAGTTCCATCCTACACTCCTCCCAATCTGTATTACTAAGATAATGTTAGTTTTTGTATTTACACGACATTTTCTCTTACCTTAAAAAGAATGTTAAAAATGCAAGCTGAAGACCAAAAAAAAAAAGGGGAAAAAAAAAAAAAAAAAGAAAAATCAACTGCAGGGTCTGTACACATGCAGAAATTCTAAATAAATGCACAGATACTCATTTTCGTACTCTAGGTGTTCATTAGAAAGTACTTTTGTTTGAATGCTGCCGAGTGTTAAAAAAATTCTGAATGTCCCCTAAGGAGTTAAAACAGGAATGCTATATTTTCATGCATCTCCTGCTTTGACAGATGAAAAATGTCAACTGTCCTGTTTTTATTTTCAAGCTTTTGCACTATTCATCTGGTTCATTAGTGCATCTCGCTGCTGCCCCTGACAGCTGCTCGCCCTCTCCTCCCAGCAGCTGAATTTTTCAGGCTAATTTGATCCTCCACACTGAGACGATCGCTGGAATGATTGACTTGCTCCCTGACCTCCAGGGTCTGACTTTGCTGATTAGTATTCTGGGGGTGTCTGAGGGACGAAAGCCCACTGTCTGTCTTCAGGGCTGGTGGCAGCTCGCTCTCTCTTTTTTTTCCCCCCCTTTTTTTTCCTTTTTTTTTTCTTTTTTTTTTTTTTAACTGTAAGCCACCAACCTACAACCCTGTAAGGATGCAATTGCTACGATGAACAATAAAAGGAAATGTGTAAGACCTACTTTTCCATGTAAAGGTCCATGTAGCAAAAGCACAGCATCTTGATTTTAATTAGTAAAGTCTACTTTGTTGCATATCAATTAAAACTCCACTGGTAGTGTTTTTGAGGTTTCAGAAATACCCAGGGCTCTAAAAAATTCAGACTTTAAAGCATACTTCTGCAAAATCTTACTGGCCACACAGTTAGCATTGAATAATAGATTTTTATATGCACTAGAAATAATAATTTTAAAAAACAAGTTAGTTTAAACCTAAATTAAAACATAACTGAAGAGGTAAGCAGCAATTAAGCATTTACTGAGATGTGATAAACTTGCCACAGCTTTTCTCCAATTAAGCTGGAGATAATCCACAGTACATATGAACACACATCACCATGAAATCAACATAATAAAACATGCTAAATTGCAGGCAATAGACAAATCACAGAAAGACAACCAGCACAAAACTGCACAGATTAAAAAACACCATTCATTAATCCACATAAGTCTTGAAGAACCTTAAGTAACCACTTTCCAATAGTTAAGAAAAAATACTAAGTGAGAAAAATGCTGAGCACACATTTTGAATTTGCTATACCTGAAATTTCAAAATTACAGATAAATGCTCAAGATAAACTTCCAAAACAAAACAAGAAAATACACCACAAATATTTGGTATGTTGCAGAATCAACTAAATGCGCTTATAAAATAAATTAAAAGCTCTAGTTGAAGACAATGCCCAAAACTGTAGCTATGTATCAAAAACAAAGGTCCTAATAATTATTTTATTCTTGCAATAAGGAAAACAAACAGTACCCCATATCATCTTAAATAGCATCCTGGTAAAACCTTTAAAATAAATCAAAGCAAAATGGTATTTCAAGACGCTGAGTTAATCAATGGAACTGAGTTATTTAGGTATTTTGGGATTATCTATCACATCAAAGAAAAATGTAACATTCACATAGGCGTTTAATATACTCTATCAGCATTAAGGCAGCAAGCTTAAAAAAATCTTTAGAAAAGTACTACTGATCTATATCCAGCAACTTAATTTCATGTAATATATAAGAAAAATTAACCTTAAACTGTGAGGATTTTATATAATAGTAATTCAAAGGTTTTATTTGTTTGCTTCCAGATTTTAAAAAATCCTCAAATAAACCAACGAGGGGTAAAGAAATAGTAATACAGAAAAATGCTCAACTACCTTTATGCTACCTTAGGGCTTGCAGCACAAGTGTGTCAAGCAGAGCACTGAAATCCAAGGGAGATGCCATGGTCAGTACTGAGGAATCCCAATACAGGATTAAGTTTTAGTTGAGGATTCAAACTTCTAAATACTTGCTATCAGCTGAACTTCCTTCCTTGAATGATCCCCAAGATTTAAAGCAACAGCTGTACAGACATCTGTAAACTGCAGACTTGCAATATAGCTATTTGTCCTTTTAATATTCAAAGCAACAACAGTGACAGCAAGTAAACAACTATTACTGGAGATGATTCACCTAGCAGTAACATCCAACCTCAGGAGGCTGCCAATGTCTTCTACAAAATCCTAAAATAAACAAGGAGGTGCTGATACTGCTGAGTATGTGTTAAATGAGTTCTGCTGCCCACTGAGGCAGGTGGCTTGTAGGTAAAAAAAAAGTATATTAGTTTCTACCTGGAGCATGACTGGGGAACCCTTTTTCTTCCCAGCATTGTTCAACACAAGTGTTTATTCTTCTGATGAAGAAATGATATGCAAAGAACTTGGAAGATATCTGTTTTAGCAGCCTACCTGTTCTTCACACCTCCATTTGCCTCCATATTTCAATATGCCCTGTACCTTTATTTTCTCAAATATAGTATTATTTAAAATTATGTGTCACCTACCAATCTCAACTGTACCAACAGAGAAACTAAACAACAGAAAAATTACACGTGTGTGCAGAAGTTATTAAATTGAGAATTCAACGAAGCTAGTAGCAGTAAGTACTGTAAACCTTTTTCATCATTTTACTTAGGTTTAAAAAATATTTTTTTAAATTTTTCTTATAAAAATAAGAAATTTGTATTAAAATAACTATACTGCAGTTTTTGAAAGCATTACTTACCTATTCAAATCACTCCTACTACTTCTCAATGCATTTATTAACAAAATCATATAACCAACATAGGCCATGAAAACACTTAAAACAATTTTACTTGTGCTTGCTATTATTCATTTATTAATCCTTCAGTCATGCCCAATCTTCAAGAAATTGCTGTAAAATCTTTGCAGCAAGCCCAGTTAAAGGCAAGTTCAAGTAAAACACAAATAAAAGTATTTCACATGCTTAAGTTATGTAAGGGGAGGGGGGACAGGGAAGGGGGAAGTACAAGAGTGTTATTAAATTCACTGTATATATCACTATTACCTCATACAGCAAACAGCCTAGAGACCAGATGTCAGACTTGAAGTTGTAACCGTTTTCATGTATTCTCTCTGGAGACATATAATAAGGTGTACCAACTGCAAAAAAAACACAAGTATTTTTGAATGAAATTTTCTGTTGTTATGCAGTAATAAAATTACAGTTTTCCTGGTAAAAGAATATTTTTCATCTTTCTCAGTTGCTACATTTAAAATTTCAACTCATACTTAGGACACTTCATTTTGACAGAAATACATAAATTAGGTATCTATTTCATCCAATGCAGCTTTATTTTCACTGCTCATACCTCATTACCAGAGCTATGAAGTTGTAGAACACTTCCAAATTTTGCTTTTAAAGAATCTCCTAAATATTTTGTTTCTCCTGAAGAGAACCAAACACACACACACATCCCTGCTACTTTTCCAAACTGTTATCACTGCAGCTAGAAACAACAGCTATGAATTCTCTTCCATGGGCTGAACTTTATTTTTTGTTTCTTGAGTTCTGTTCTTCCTTTGAGAATAGATGAACCTGAAAAAGCTGGGTTTGAAACCAAAAGACACAGCTATTTTGAATAGCTGAAGTTAAAACAGAGCCTGAGATTCAGGACCTTCAGAGATGAGGGCAGGAAAACCAGTAAGCCCAGCAGAAGCTGAGATTCCTATGGGCAACTCAGCCATCAGCAGTAGGACTAAATTCCACAAGGGCTTTTCAGCTCCCAAACCTGTGCCTGGCCCAGCTTAATCCTGCCTCAGAGTTGTGAGCTCTGGAAATGCTCTTGAAAAGCAGTATTTATTAGGACTATCCCAGAGTGAATTTATATTGGATACTCCAGAACATCTCTCCCCTTGATTTTAATCAAACCCTACCCATGTGCATCACAAGTTACCTGGAAGAGTGAAATACTGAGAGATGTTTCAGCTCTATAAAAAAATGTCATTACAAAGAAGTAGCTGAGTGATGGTTTCATGCATGACAGAGCAGTAAGAAAAAGAAGTTATGGAAAATAATGGCAGTGGCAATTTTAGTGCACTGTTTCTGAACTTTCTCCCTGTATCTCCCAAAATGACTGCCTAACAGCAAAAAAAGTAACAGACCTATACAGATTTTTATTTCAATTTTGTTTGAATATCCCTTTAGCACTGAATCCTGATGATGAAAACCCGCTGATTTCTGTTGATTCAAGGTTATTTTATTGTGAAACAAACATCTTGCAACACCATCACCATGTAAAATTTTGTGGTATGAACCTCACGTATTATTGTAACACAAGGATCTGGTTTCACTTTTGCTCTTCTGAATAGATGAGGCTAATTCAGAATTGATCTCTGTATGAACACTGGAGACAGTAACACAGTGAATATGTAAGTACCTCTGAATGGATCAGGTTAAATAAGTAATCAGACAGATAATTTTACTGTAATGATTTCCAAAAGTTAAGGGGTTTGTTTTGACAATGTGCCCTACTTTTAAGAAATGCTGCATGTCAAACTATGTCATATATTCTTAGGGTGTAAGGAAGAGGAAGAATTACTTTCCCACTTAAAGGGCCCAGCTCAGATAGATGGTTCTGGGTTTCCCTATCTCAGGTCAGGCCACTGCTGCTGGTAACCCATAATTTCACCTGATCTGCTCCTTGGCAAACAATGTTGAAAACCCACATAAACTGCTTCTGTAACAGGCAACGACAGAGGTCCCCATGTGGTATCCTCCAATGGATCTGGCCCCCTAAATGTTCTGGGGGAGATTTCCAGCCCTGGGACAGCAGAGGTGCCCCAGCCCCTGTCCCTCCACACTGGGCTGAGCACTCAGGGCGGCTCTCAACTGAGGCTGGGAACGGTAGCAGCTTAAAAGGAGAAAGGCTGGGAAAAGGCAACTCTAGAAAGAACTGCAGGAGACATTTACTCTCACAGGATGTTTGAATTCATCCACAACAGAGAAGAATCTTTTCCCTGTGAAACAACAGGCAAGCAGATGGGTAGACCACAATGCCAAAATAACTACCAAAATATCCAGAAGCAACTCTGTTCTCTAATGTATCAACATCAGTACTTTAATGGGCACTTAATGACAGATATCTTAAGATTAGAACTGCAACTAAACATTTGAAATTGGTTTCATATTTTTATTATGTTACTCTTATTTCCCTCTTGAATTTTTTTTAACACCCCAAGGACTTGTGATGCCTCTGAAAAATTTCAGCTGCATTTTTTATTTATTAATTAAAGCACTGGTTTAGTATATCTGTTGCTTTGTTGGCAGAATTCACCCAACAACAGAAATAAGTTTAAGAGGTATGTGGTTGTTCCCTGGCTGCAGCAGCAGTGCCTCTGCTGCTCTGAGCTATCACACAAGTGGCTGGCAGTGAGTAATGTGCCAGAAAGAGGCTTCACAGAATCCACAGGGGGCAGCTGAAAACACTGAGGTTTGAAGGTTCACAGTCTACCAAAAGCAAAGGTAATTTTAACCAGTAGCTCTGGGAAGCCTGCTGATACATTAGGGGTCTGATACCACCGTGCAAGATTGATGATAGTGAAAAGCAAGAACAAATGTTACCATTTTACAGCGATTAGCCTAGTCTAACACCTTCACTACAACATAACCTGAAGCCCCCAATGGCCAGCTAGAGAAAGGAATTGAAATTAGTTATGTTACTTATGGAATCACACAAACAACCTGAAGATTCAGACATCATTACTACTTGTAAACGGTTTTTAACAGAACACGACACTAAAGATTCATTATTCTGACATTCAGGAACTACTGAAAGCATTGCAATGATCCTTTTAACACGGTGAGCACTCTCAGGACATAGCTGTGCTGCTGGTAAGCAAGCACCAGTGTGATTATATGTTATATTTCCTTCCTGGATCTTCCTTTTTCTGTTAAGTGAAATACAGCACCCCAGTAGCATAGAGAGATGCAACTTCCTGACTTCCTTTATTTATCTGAAGACACAGAAGTGGGATAATACAAGAAAAGAAAGGAACTAAATCATTGAGGTGCCTGCATTTTTAAGAACAAAATCAGTAACTTCAGCGTTCTGCTCACTGCATTTGCAGACCTGTGACAACCTGCAAGTCTGAACAGTTAACTTCCTTAAAAATGGCCTGGGTCAAATACAGTGTCTCCTCAGAATCTGCTGCTGCTCTGGAGCTCCCTCCCTCTGAATGCTGTAGATTCAGAAAGTGTTGATTCTTTATGCAAGCTTCCTGTTACTGGTAGAGGGAATGGACATAATGGAAATGGTGGTTAACACAGAGCAGGGAGCTGATTTGAAGGATCAGAGGCAAAGCATTTTATTACAAAAAAGGGAGTGATGATAGCAACAGTCTATCTTACTACCACTACTACCATCTTTACATCCACTGAATGGCTAACAAAGAAAAAATGCACATATCCATGAGCTGGATATCCTTAGAATTGCCATTTCACCAAAGGGCATAAGACCTATCTTTGTGCCATTACAACAACAGCAGCAAGAAAAACCTAACACAGTTCTAGGGAAAGCAGTAAGAAGTCTTTGTTGGGTCATATTCCCCTTTCTAATATAAAGTCTTCTGAAAACAAAAAATTTTGTCAAGTTTGTGTCAAATCAACAATACCAAGTGCCTCCATTTCCTCTGCCCTTTTGTAAGAAAGGTTTTCCATTTCCAAAAGATATAGTCATGACAATAGAAAGTTCTTGATAAAGCTGTATAGAAAGAGTTAAGAACATGAAAAAATTCTGTCCAGTGCAGCTTTTTATTTGTTTCAAATGGACCATCAGTAAAGATTCCAATTAAATCAGTATTATTCATAATTAGCAGTTAGAAGCTGTAGCTAATTAAAATTTTAGTACATTTCTTTATCTATGAAAGCCTGAATCTAGTTTGCTACTGAAATTTTTATAAAGCCTATAAACAAGTATAAATTGCTACACATATGTTTGTAATTTACTAGGTTACGTGCACCAAAGGTTTATGGAATCATAAAAAGATACAACTTTGAAAGAAATTTCAAGAAAACCAGCATCAGAAACTGCAGAAGAAATCAATTTAAGAAGTGGTCTCTGCTAGTGACATGACAAATCAGAAAGTCACTGTCTCCTCCGTAGCCTGAGTTAACAGCTGACACAAACCTTTTTTCTAGGCTGAATTCTGACATTAGGTCATAATTAAGAGGGAAATGGGAAAAGAAGAGATGGGGGAAAAGAAAATAAAAAATAACTCCTCTGCCAAGACACAGCAACCAACAGAAGAAAAAGCTGCCATCCTCCCCTCCTTCCTCCACTCTCTGGATGCCTCCTGGATCTGTAAAAGATGAGCTTTAAAGGGCTCAGGGGTTTTACACTGTTTTTAACTCTGGTGCAGTCTTCAGTTTTTTTAAATTTCCAGCTCAGCCCTCATAACCATTCCCCTGCCAGAAGCCAAAATAATCCAGGGTTGAGGCAATCTGCTCCTCTTTAACTTCCTGACTTGTGCCTCAAAATGCAAGTCCACTCTCCCACCCTGACTGCTGACCTCTGCCTTATTCATGAGCTCCTACCCCTCAGATTAGGATTTACAGCTCCCTCTTCACACCCTCCTTCCATCTGCAGGCAGGAGCAGAGCCCACCTGCAGGAACCCAAACCAACCTCTCCAGAGTGCTGCCAGAGATGGCCACTGCTTTACAGGGGCAGCACAAACAGCAGCCCTTGGGGAGAGACACACTGTGCCCTGTGGCAGCAGCACATCTGCAGTGCCACACCTGCCTGGAGCCTGAGCACATTTCCAGTCTGGGCGTTCCACTGCTCCTCAGCCTCCTGCCAATGCAAGGCTGCACTCTGTGTCTGGGGCTCCTATTAACACCTCAGCAGTCACTCACGGGTTTCACTTTTCCAGTCTGCACCAAACATGGTAAAAACTGGAAGGCACAAGAGTGACCAAAGGCTTTTTGGAGGGCAGGGAAGTAAGGATAGTGTCAAAAATTTCCTGTCCAAAATATTATATTTTTGGCTATTAACACATGTATTACTCACACCTCAAATGTGGTACAAACAGGACAAACAATCAGTGAACAAGCTTGACTTCAGTAACCACCAAACATATTTCAGTGAGGGAAAAGAATGTCTTCTTATTAAAAAAACCCTAACTTAACAGTATTATGAACACCAATTCCTACATTTCTCTTTAAAGCAGATGTTATTATATTTACAAGGATTTTCTCGTCTCCACAGATCCTCTTAGATTGTGTCATTCATCCATTACCTACTTTTAAACTTAAAGTAAGTGTTAAATATTTAATTTTTCTTTTTTAAAGGCTTCTTCATCATCCTAGTAACCACATGCTACTCGAAAGATGCAAATTACATGAACATTTTCTTTGGATAGAAATAACACACTGCTAGTTTTGTGTGCTAGCAAAGAATAAACTGAACATTTCAGAAAACTTATAAAAACAAGAACAGAAAAAAGCTATCTGAGAATTGTTTGTTAATTCTGATCTCCCCCCAAATGTCACCTTAAAAAATGGAAGCTCCTCTGAGAGCCCTTTGAAACCACGTAACCAAGAGGTCATCAGTGCAACTCATGCAGGCACACAGAATTAGGAGATTCTTTCCAACACTGAATAAACTTAAAGTCAATTTTTAAAAAATGCATCCATGTTATCACTTTATTTTTTCCTAGCATTTCTACGTAACACTATTGTCTTAAAAACTCATTCAGAGGCAGAAATGTACATTAAATTATGCAGACAAAGGAGGGAAAATACCCAAAGCAAGCTGAAAGTAATGCCTCAGTGTACAGCGTTCCTGTATTTGTCCATGGTGCTGACCATTTTTTTATTAAGAACACCTTTAGGACAATATTTTTATTATTACTTAAGAACAGCTTTAGCTGGTCCTAACCTTTTTCTTCCTCCTCCTGAGTGTGCACAGTGTTTCCACTATGTAAAAGACTCTACCTGTCCCACATCTGTACCTCAGAGAAAGCTTACCTAACGAATGTGCAGCTGTGGTTTTGGAGCTGAAAAATCGACCAAGTCCAAGGTCTCCCAGCTTTACTACTCCTGTAGCTGTAATGAACACATTTGCTGGCTTTATATCTGAAAGAAAAATAAATTTAAAAATTCAAAAGTCAAAGTGAGGCTGCAAGAAAAGCTACTCTTCTACTACTAATGGACCCAAAGAGGATTTTATTTACAGCTAATATTGGTAAAATTTGACAGTGCTATTCAGAAAGAATGGGTCCAGAATGTAGAACTTCAAATCCACTATTTTAATAGTACAAACATCACTCAAGCAAAGAAAACCAAGAGCCATGGAAAGTATTATTTTAAAAAAAAAAGAAGCAAACAAACAAAAAGACCCACACTCCCAAAGTCCAGAAGCACATACAGGGGAGTTCATTACTACTTTATATAAGCTACATAGAAGCACTTACATTAGAACTAGAGAATCTCTTTTGTTATGTCTTAGGGAACAGCGTAAAAATGTTTTCAAGAACTGTAAAGCATTTTTCATCACTGTTGCTGATCAAATTACCCACAGTGGCATAACATTATTTATTTGAAATAGATAACTGATTCTCTGTAAGAGCAGGCATTAAAAAAAAGAAGCAAGTTTACTCAGGAGAATGGTTATTTGAACTCGTCAATGGAACTGGGCTAATCAAGTAGAAACAAAGAAAAATAATGATGTATACCCCAGACAGTTATTTTTCACAAGTAATATCCTGTTTAAGTTTTAATCCAATCCCTTAGAGACAACAGCAGAGACTTTCATTCTAGGATTTCCAACAAGGTACCTACCTTGTTAGTCTTCTAAATAAACTGACCTGTTATTTGTTTGGCAAGGGAGTTTAGCTCTTACTCTGCTGAAGAGCAATCCACCCTGGCCCTAAACTTACAGAGATCAGTTCATTTTGATAAGAGGGGATTTGCGTAAGACACAGGCACAGTAAAAGGAATGGTTAATAACCCTTCAAACACCAGCATTTTCAGGTTTCTGGTAAAAAAGTTACAAAACCTTACAAGCTTTAGAGGAAGACAGAAGCAATTATGTTCTCCTGCTATCTGACCCAGTTTTCAGGAGTTTGTATAACCCTCTGTGTAATAATCCAACACTGATATAGCTCAATTTAAAAATAGCTTTAATTGTCATTGCTTTGGGTTTGTAACTATGGAATCAGTAGATTTGCCATAGGTTTGCCAGAAGCTTTGAACTTGTTATTTCAGTTTAAGGAACTTAAATCCTTTTTGTTTTGAGCTCAGATATACAGAAATTAACTAATTTAATGTTAAAAAATATTAAAGGAAGATACTTGTACCCTATGGAAAGAATCTGTACTGTATGTCCTTCACTTTGTGAAGGACATACAGTACATCATTTGCACTTACAGGTATCTGTATAAATGCACAAAGGGGAAAAAAAAAAAGGAGAATCACAAGGGAAAAGCATTTGCAGGGGCAGGGATATCTAAGCTCATCTGCCAAGGGTGCAAAATTCCCAGCTGCAAGTGACAAAGCTCCAAAGACATCAAGGGACTGTTTCTATCAGGCAGTGAGCTGCATTTTAGCACAGGGAGTCACCAACTTAAGACAGGCAATGTCACCTGAACCCAAAAAGTGACAGCCCACACACAACTCACAATGCCGTAACCAGAGGATTTCAAAAAGGAAAAAAAATTAGCAGATCTGAGAAGAGGCTATACTATGATCTGTTTTCTTTGACTCAAGAGTTATGAGGTGAAATGAAGACCACCACATCCAGAGGAGACAGCAGCACCAAGGTTTAAAATGGGCCAAGGAAATTTAGTACTTGACAGGGATAGCTGGCAACTACAAGGGCTTTTGGACACAGAGATTGGAAACAGAGGAAAGGAGCAAAGAATTGGAGGAAATGCTCACACCTGCACATAATCCAATAGAGAAGGGACCAGGAGAAGGGCCTGTACATCACGAGCAAGCAGGGCACGAGCAGATACTCCTTAAGACAACCAGGTGCAAGAAGTATAAAGAATGGACTGACAGATCTGTGCAAGGCAGGTAACAACACTTGGGCAAGAAGAATAAATACAAGACAGAAGACAAGAGCCAGAAAAATGAAGTAACTATGGCAGGGTATCCATCACTTACAGAACTATCACTTATTTTGAAAAACTTGCTATCAAACAAATGCCTACCACAACAAATGTACAACCACAAACTTCTCTCAGATTTCTATTCCTTATAAAATCTTACAGAAACATACATTGTTTCAGTTGTCAAAAGGGATTCCAGCCAGCTTAATTCTCACAGTCAAAGGTTTAGTAAGGACAAATCATCTTTGATCCTGTATTACCTCTATGCATAACACGACGAGAATGCATATGTTCCAAGGCACTGCAAAGCTGAACAAAGTACTTCCAAACTGTTCTTTCAGGAATCAACCTCTTCTGTTTCTTAAAATGCTTAAAAAAAAAAATGGACAGTGAATATTAAAAATTAAAACTTGCATAAAATGACTAAAAAAATCCCAGAAAATCCTTAATTAAAAAATTAAAAAATACAAGAGGCTTACAACCTAATGAGAAAGGTTTATCAAAATTTTTTGACACAGAAAACTTTCCCCTTAAATATTAATGTATGTATCATCACTGCATAAGTCAGTCCACACAGAGCCACAAGTAACACTGATGAAATAAAGCCCCTACCCCACAAAAGGATTTATACAGTATTTAGCACCCCTCAGTGTTGGATTAATGTAGTATAAAGTAGTCACAGAACAACTAAAGGTTATGTGCCACAGAACATCCCAAACTAAATACAATGCCTTACACCAAAATTGATTTCTATACCCTCATTTTCTAAAAAGAAGAAAAAAAGAATAATAGTATCACAGAGTCACAAAGATCATGTAACAAAATTGGTCACATTAGTTTTAAAAACTTCTGCAATACATGGAAGGGAACTAAAGGAATTGTGATTTCTGAAAATTCCACAGTGATCTAGCTCCTGTTCAAGTATTTTCTATCCAGTATAAAAACCCATTCCTGATCACTGGTAGCTGTTCACTGGCCTGTTAAAGCTTACACAAAACAATTACACTGTGCTGTACACATCATCTTCAAATGTTTTATTCAGGAACTGAATAACAATCCTCCAAAGATACCTACTGAAAACCTGGAATTCAGCCAATGTTAAAATGTGAAAGTTTAATCATTATAAATTCTGCAGCTAAAGGGAAAAAGATTGAAAAATCGTTTCTTGTTTAGCCTCTGTTTCCAAAGAAATCGTATTGTGTCAGGTTTTGAAGTTACACACAAGGAGAAAATACATAAACAACATTAAGACTAGCAAAATTTTAGATGGAAAGCAAAGTGCTTGATGTATTTTAATTGTGTGTATAGACAGACTTCACACTCATGAACACCTTAAGAAACTTCACATAACAAACATTTATTAATTTTCAAAAATAAAAATATTTTCATACTATGTTACAACATGCCAGTGAGAAGCTGACAGCTGCATCTGCACATTAGAGACACAGAGGAGTATGAGAGAAATGCTTTTAAACTACCTATAGCAAAATGCATCAGTCGTACAAAGGATCTTAAGATTCCACCAAATGTTTTTAGTTATAGGGATTATTTCAAAATGCATTTTCATTTAAATGAGGCAAAGCACATAAATTGCATCTTTAAATATAATTTTCTTTCAGTCTTGGATTGAATCCAAACCAACCCTGTGTATCTGTTCTCCCTATAGCTGGATTTGCATATCAGAGGATTGTTTGATGTCAACAGGAAGATGGAGACCAGGTTTCTTTTCATTTAAAAACAAATACACAATACATCTAAGTATGTGTACATGAAAGCATAGTTCCTTGATTTAAAATGCATTCTGAAATTATCATAATTATAACTAGGTACTTTATTTAAACATTTTGAATTATTATTTTTTTAACTCGATTGCAAGCACAAGCGGTGATGGAAACATCATTCACAAAATGCCTGAAATGGGAAGATTTTCAATTACGCATTCCCATTCCGATTTAGCTAAAGCACATCAGTGGACTTTCAAAGTATTTATGTGCAAGTTTCCTTTTAACACTTTATTCATTTGCCATCCCTAGCACTGTAACTGATGTACACTTCAAAATTGGCTTCAGTTCTTACAGTGCAAGGATGCAACTTGAAGTGTGTCAGACATGGTCTCATTCTGCTGAAGGCATTAATAATTTTCCAGGACAATAATAACGTCCTCCTGAAAGTATCCATGATATTACTTAACCCCAGAGAATTTATCCATCTAAAGAGGATGGAAAAGAGAGCTGCTAGATTTGCTAGCAATGTTTAAAACTAAACAAAGAAACAGGCAGCATTTTCATTAGTATGGCCTTAAAAATAATATAATTATCTTTAAAATAAACTCAATGAACATTACGTTGTTCAGTAATTAATTACTCTATCTTCTTCCCTCAAAATACATGTTCTCAATTTTTTCTTAGGCTGTTGTCCAATAGGCAAAATAGTAATGAAAAGCCACCACCAAAAAGACGAATTTTGCAAAACGAGCTATTGAAACAAGTACATTTCTAGGAAACAATCCAGCAGGCACAGTTAATTCTGAGCAAAGTCAATAAGGAAAATTCCGTTTCTGTTTAGAACCTTACCTTTTAAAAAGAAATGTAAGTTGATGGAAAACACAGGCAAACCTATTTTTATGCCAAAGAGCATAATTAAATTCATATAGCACACATGAACTGTATTCAAAGCTGAATCCTTTCCTTTGTCCTTAATTTTAAAATCGTCCACAATGCAAAATGCAGTTCTAACGATTGCGGTGTTTGCTGCCTCCCTACAGGGAAGCCAAAATGCAGAAGACAGGATGCTGCACAATCATTTTTAACCTCTGCTGTAGCAGTGCATAGTACTACCACAGTCAATGCTGACATTAATCCACTGCTCACTGCCTGAAGCATTCTAAGGTCCACACCACCAAGTTAACTTCATACAGTTCTCTCCCATTGTACACAGGTTGGCATTACCTGCCCAGATTTGCCCTCAGAGGAATACAGCCTGACACAGTTCTCTGAAGTGCTCTCCTCTTCAACCCTTCATTATTCTCCTTTTTCCACCTGTCTTGGGCTCAAAGGACAGTCCTGATGTCCCTCAGACCACCAACCTTCTAGGGTGTGACATTAAAAAAACATGATCCTGTTTGAGGTGAAAGATCAATCTTGAACTAGTTGAAACTGGGCAAAAAGGGAGCTGCTTGTACATGTGCATTAAAAATTTGGGCAGTGCTGCAAGCCAGTGCTTTAGCAGGTAAACAGAACACCAGGCACACTTCAGCAGCAGGCTGGCTCCCAGCAAGAATTATTTGTTTCAAAAGCCATATCCCACAAAATTTCCATCTCCATCCTAGAATGGAATCATAAACTACTTTCAAGAGTCACCACAATGTCAATACATTGTGGATAAAACAGCAATTCAGTCATCTGATATAACTGGACATTTTGGTGGTCATAAATTTGCTAATCAAATGCCCTAAAGGGCTTTAAAAAACAGGCAGGCTGTATCACCAGCTCATATTGTCATCCTTTCTACAGAATGACTGAGCAGTTTCACTGTGGGAAAACAGAATTCTCCTGGTTCTCTAATGGATTGCTAAAAGAAAAATTAAATATTCTCCAAATACTTTCATCCTAATGAAATTAAACATAGCAGCCCTGCACCTAAATAGCAAATGCCATTCAGCTTCTTGACAAACAAAATGTAAAGGAAAGATGGAGAAAAAAATGGAAAGATGGAGGAAAAAGCGTCAAGTCAACATAAAGGCATGAAATTATATTACACTGAGTTTCTAAAGATGAAGCTTTAAAGGTTGAACTCCAAAAAGTAAAAGTGACAGCAGTCAGCAGTTGGTCCTACCTAGGCTTAAAAGGCATAACTCAGACAATACTTACAGGAAACATGTAGGACCAGGTTTGGATTTTATAAGACAACTAAGGACTTCCTACAGATGAGTAGAGAGAGTGAACACAGATGATTGCCACACAACTAGAAACTCAGATATGACTGCCTACATCTCAACCACTCTTGGAAAAAAATTAGCATTCAGTTCTGATATTGGTGTATTGGAGGATTTCAAGGTGTGATTTAGTCTGGTCTAGGTCTCACTGAAGAGAGAAAAAATGGGAATAAGAAAAAAGACAACACAATAAGTGATTAAGAAGCTAACTGAACTAAAGAAAGCAAGATGTTTATGAACTTCTCTTACAGAGAGTTTATAAATTGATCATCTGAACAATTTTGCAGAGTCATTACTTAAAAAAAGAAAAGAACTGCGGAACTGTCAAACCCACAAGAACATATCTGAATTTTTCCCTGCACATGCTATAGCCTAGAGCTGTTTTTTGAAGCACAGTATTTGGAAGAAAAGTAAAATGAGAATGATGATTTCAGTACTTTGAACAGATTCCTTCCTTTCATGATTTGATAAGAATATTGATGACATATTTTTGTTCTCGAGACTTCATTTACAGCTTATAAAAATATAAAGCATGGAAGGCTTTTACATTTTATTGTACAGACTTATAACACAGTGATTTAACAACCAGATACTAGTGGGAAGAAATCTGAACTCCGTCAGGAGGCAAGAGATGCAAAAATGATTACAGATAGCTTCTGAGTAACACAATAAAGCTCTTGAGCACTTCAGACTGTGTTTCTTTGGGAGCTCTTTTTAATATGGACGAGCAGGAAAAACAAAGAGGAAAGACGAAGTCAAGCAACCATAATAGGAAATTATGGAAGCACAACAAGAATTCTCACTGTGTGAATACAGCAGAAACAAACCACAACAGACAAGGGTGTGCAGGGTCAGAAAGACAGACCAGTGAAGATGGGTCACAACATCCCAGTGTTTTGGAGACTCATGAAAATAGAAAGGAAGTCTGTACCCAAGTCTTGTTTTCTGTTTTAAAAGCTATATAATTCTAGTAGCAATGCAGCATCCAGGAGTTCTGACTGGTTCTGTTCTTTGATTAATTCAGCTAATTTAGACCATGGCAAGTTTTCTGCCATTTTTCTTTGCTTTCCATGCGGAACAAAAATAGAACTTCCCACCACATCCTGATTCATTCATTCAGTTTGATACACAGTGTCATCAAATTTGCCTACATTTCAAGAGTAGCAGCTGTCTCTTACTTGTATAAAGAGAACAAATACCAAAAAAACCCACCCAAACTATTTGTCATCTATCAACCAAACATGGCAAAAGCAGCAAGTATTCAGCCAATAAAGTGATGAAAATAAAAATATTTACCTGGTTTGTTTTCCAACTTTTATTAACAGTTGCTTATATCTCCCCTTACTGAAGATGCCATACATTTATTTTTTATCCTTTCAGAATTCACAAAAAAAAAGTTTTAAAAAATTAAGTTGTCCTCTATTAGTCATCTTAGTATACAACAAACTTTATTTCATCAAGAGCAACAAAAGACTAAGATACAGCACAAAAACTAAACATACACACAAGATAATGGTGCTAACAGAAGCACCTACTAGCATCAGAAGGACAAGTCAGCAGAATTAAACTGTGGTCTTTCCTTTAAAAACAAACAAACAAACAAAAAAGAATGCTGCAGAGACACCACAGAATTGAGACAGAATATGCTTCTATCTTCTCAAACAATCTCACTTCACACAAAATCAAAAAAAGAACATTAACTTACAAGAAATAATAAGCCTTGTAAAAAATTAATGGGAAATTTTTGATGTATTCCATTTTAATATATTTCTTTCATGCTAATAATCAGACTTAGTAAGACTCCTGGTTAAACCCATATTCCTTAGAAAGCTCTGCACAAAGTCGCTTTACATAAATGTATTTTTAGCCAACTTTCTTTGCAAGGATTCATTTCAATTTTCCTTATTGAGCAGCCCACCTACAGTCCCTCTGTTCCACCTAACATTTTTGTTGATGCAAAAGAGCAAGGACAGAGTGTTCAGAAATAGAGATCACCTACTGAAATCCAATATACTTGCAGAGCCATTAATATAAAGCTTCCAACACTGCATCATTTTCCTTGTCTCTGTTGTTACTGCTGAATTGGGCTTCTTAAAACACACAGCCACATGTTTAAATTCAACAGTATTTGTTTACATGCATCTCTCTCCAAAAAAATCCCCTTGGGAAAACTGGTACATTATGAAGAAGTGAAATCCATGCTTGAATCATTAACTCTGCTTTCTAATAAAAAGCAGTAGCATGACACAGTAAATATCAGAGAGTATCATCTTAACTTTTTTTTTTTCCTCTACAAACAAGGCAGACAGATTTGAAATCTCTATTCTGAGCAAGTTATCCACATAGTGCAAATACTAACAGTGCAAATTTCTCAAATGCCACTCTGTGAAAAATTAACATCAGTCCCCAAGTAATGTTCACAGGGCATTTCAAACAAGAAAAGTACCCAGAACCATTATTCAATAAAATCTCCCAACTCTCCCTGCTCTTTAAAGGCTCACAGACAATTTTAGAACCAGTGGGCAAAGGTGGAGATGAAATCTCCAAAGCCTATTGGTACAGCCTGTGTAAGTTAAATGAAGTTTACTGTCAAGTTAACTTTTCATAGCTGACTGACACCATTATTTTCCCTGTGTGTACAGCCAGTACTTCCTCAACAGCTTCAGGTGTGATGTCTGTGAAGGCAACTGGCCACAAGACAAAACACTGTTCATTGTCTAATTATTTTAGCAGAAAATCTGCCCGCTTGTTCTTATTGTTCCAGTGGCAGACACACACAATGGCTGACTCACAGCAAAACTAACAAGGCTGCCTGGCAATTACCCAGCCCAATTATCCCACTGATTATAAACTGGGGGACCAGCCAGCTCTCATTCTGCCAGCACATGTATGTAGCACACACACAGGGTAAAGTGCTGCTGCTCTCACTGTGGTTACCTGTGCCTGACAGCAAGGGTGACAGTGGAGCACCTGTCAGACACCCCAGTACCACACATGGATGGAGGAAAAGCTTACCAAAAGCAGCTCTACCACCCTGCCAGGGATCTGTGCCTTCACTTTTTCTTTTAAGACTTCACAGCTCCAACCACAGAACAGCCACTGCCTCCCCGAACACCCCGCCCCATATTTTTACCTGCTACACAGCTAACACAGATACACAAAGTTGAATAGGATGCACTATTTTTTAATTACAGGAGGACAAAAATTTTAAAAAAGTTTGTTAGCAGCTTTAGAAAAGGTTAGTGGCAAAAATTAGCCTGACTGGTTCAAAGCCCCAGGTTCCTCCTGTAGGAAAAGGCACATAAAAATAGTTTAGCTTTGATCTGTAATTAGCACACTCTGTGTTACACTATCTTATTATATTAAAGGCTTCTTCAAGCTACATTCTATCTTTTGAAGCTTTTTTCAAAAATGAGTAAGGAAAAAAGCTAAGGTAAAGGTGATGCAGAAAGTGAAAAATAAACCACTGAGAAAAAAATATTTTGAGGTTTTTAACATATATCAATGATGTAGCTTCAGCAAAGTGCCAAACTGTTCTATATTATAAAATATAACCATATGCTCAATAAAAATACTTTGTGTGACGAGGTTTGGTGTGGGGGTGGTGGTACTGGGGTTTTTGTTCTTTAAATTAAATCTAGCAGTCATGGAAAGAAGAAAAAGCATGAAGAGACACAGATACTGCTGAAAGCCAAAAGAACCAGATTCCGTGTTTTAAAATCTGCAATTTTAGATCAAGATAAATCAGTATCATGAAAAGAAACAAATTACACAAATATGCACATATGACTACTTTAAAAGTACTTTTCCTAAAACCATTATGTCAATTATTTGGACATAAATATATTAGAAAAATCTCAGAGTTAGAGCCCCCATAATTTCTCCCCATTGGAAGTGTGTGCACTCTATTTTCAATTCTGTTTTCTTTACGTTAGAAAACCCTTTACTCGTCCATTCATGACACTCAGCTAATAAGCAGTTTGAAAATGTCTCTAGGCTTTGTTTATTGTGCACTATTCATAACCTATTACTAAATATAAGTTTCAGGAAGGGATACAGTTTCCTAGAATGCACTGTTGGAATACCAAATTAATAAAACAACTTCACAAATGGCCTTAGAAATGATGGGGTAGTAACATTCCCATTTTACAGATTAGAATGTGGACCAAGAATAGAGATCAAAAATCTTAATTAATTCTGGCACCAATTTAAGCACCTCCTTCTCAACATATATAGCTTTATGAAAAAGGTCATCTTCAAAGCACAGTTTCCACTCAGAATGAAGCTGTGGACACTCAATACTTCTGCAAATCAGGACCCAGAGTTTTGCCTTGAATGTCAGACATACAGAGTAAGCAATTAGAATTCTCCCCAAAAAGCAGTGGTTGAAGTGGTTCATTCAGCATCCCTTAGGAAAAAAACAAGTAAGGATGGTCTTTGGAAAAACCTTGTACTAATCACAAAATTGTACACATCACAAAGCCTTTGTCTTTCCAATTCTCTGCCTAGCAAACGACCACTGCAGCAAAGAAGGCAGCACAGCTGCAACCATTTCTACACAAGAGTAGTTGCACCCTTAAGAGAGTCACATTCCATCCTGTTCCCAGCCAGCCTGACTTAGCCCATCCAAGCTCTCTCCCTGCTGCCAGTGTGTCTGCCTCAAGGGTCCTTGCCCCATCTGTCCCATTCTCAGACAACACCTCAGCTCTTCTCCAACCTCCCTGTTCCCATGTCCAGCATTGGAAATCCCATTTCAGTTTCCCAATACACGACTCTTACTCTCTTACACTCCTCAGTCTCTACTCCCAGTGGCACAAATTCCCTGCCTGCCTTCTCTCAAACACTGGCAGCCAGCATAGGTGTGCTTGTCTTCCTTCTTCCAAGTCAGACCCTCTCTCTGTGCTTAAGGATCATTCAGCTACTTGTCCCAGCCCACTCCTCGGTCTGCCTCATCTTCTGTCTTCTCCACATTCATCTCAGATTATTCCCTTTGGAATAACTGTTAGAAAGAATAAACACCCTGGAGACACAGGAAAGCTTCAGCCCATCCAAAGCATCTGGAAAAAGCTATTGCTGGCAATGCAATTTCAGTCACCTGTCCTACTCCAGGTCACAGCACTATCACTCAGGTCATACCAGCACCAAGAGACACAGGACGTGCACACAGCTCTACATGTACAGAAATTTTCCCCTTCCCCTTTCCCCTTTTGGAATTATGCTCCAGTAATTTCTCTTAAGCACATATGTTAGAAGAATTGAAATTTAGGTAAATATTCACAGCCATTACTGTAAAAAAAAATCCCAAGTTTTACATCTGTTTCAAGGCACAAAAGGGGCTTAGAACATTTCAGATTCAATGGTTGCAAGATATTAGAGTGCAATGTTGGCATGCAACATTTTAGTACGAAATTGCTATATTTTGACAAACTGAAAACATTCTCACACAACTAAATATTTGGCAATCCTAGCAGCAAACAGGCCTGCTGGACATGTGTGTGCATGGCAGAAAACAGCTTCTGCAACACTGCCATTCAAAAAAAACAAGAAACATCATTTTTGCCACCAGCTTTCCAAACAGGAACACAACTATCTCCTACAACTGCTAAAGTTTGAGATCAATGTTTTGGATAATAAAGAGATAGATAACCAAACAATAACCCTCAGTTAATAGCTGAGGGTTTCCCAAAATCCTGGGAAGGGCATGCAAAATTTAACACCTGGCCTGCTGAATTCTAACACTGCACCTCCTCCCTACACAGATGCCTCACTAACTTCATAGTCCCAAAAATCTTGTGAATATCACAGCAAAAGAAAATTACTGCTATTGCCATTCAACAGTCCAACTATAGCTACCATGTACTATCAATACTTATCAGAAAATCCTACTTTCTGCAAAAGCATCTCTACATTTCTAGCTAGGGCAGGCTACCCCTCACACAGGTAAGCTGGCCAACCTCAGAGTGCTGCAAAGAAGTCTCAAACTCCAGAGTTAATATCCTTTGGCATGGGAAGGAGGGATTGCATTCCAGACCATGTGGAGAGGAGAAATTGCCTGATGCAGTTTCATAAAGTGAGGCCCAAAATATCCACCACTAGAGAAACATTAAAATTAGAATTGATGAGATTTCGAACAAGTCTGAACAGAGCTCCAGCTCCTGCAAGGAACAATTCAGATCTGCATCAGCTGCTTGGAAAGCAGTGACTATTTCTGCATTTGGACCATCCTATAAAAAAGAAGCTCAAGGACAAAGAACTCACTGGTCCTAGGTACAGAAACTTGAAATATCAGTAGGAATTTCATACTGATGAAATGTTTTAAAATATTTGTTACTTTACCTAGCTAATTACAGTATGCTTATCTTTAAATAAAGTTGAAAAAACACACACAGAAAGCGCTGCCTGAGGTGTGCTGAAGTGCCTAGGTGACATTTTGTAGAATTCAAGTTATTTGCCAACTATCATGAGAGCTGCACACATATTTTCAACTTTTCAGATGAAAGCTTTCATGCTTGTTTCCAAAACATGATTAACTTCCTTAAGATCTGTATGACATATTCAGTTTAAAGTTTGCATTTTTTTTTCAGTGCACTAAGATTATTTGCCAGAAGAACCTAAAAACTAAAAATAACTGCAGAAATTAAATAGACTTTGAAGTTTATTGCTGAGTTAAAAAAACCCCAAGATTTTAGTGCCTTGATAACATCCCTTCTTGCAAGCCTAGTAATTTTATATTTAACATTAAATAATATACTAATTATTCTGCAAGATAATTCAAATTCTCTTGTTCCAACTGCTTCAGGACAGACTTTACTAACTAGCTCTTTTTACTGAATTATTATAATGTATTTTCCTAAATTAATTAGTAGATTCTTCTTTATTTGTGGCATTATCTCTATCCAATATATCAACTGCTGCTTGAAAACAAGAAAACAAACTAAAAAGCCACAGAAATTTTCACTTTGTCACTGTTTGTGGCAGAGGAGAAGCATGACTAATAAGAAAAGGGACCAAGCCTCAAACTTGCCTCACAACATATTATTGTATTGCAGAAGGAGGTGGCATTATGAGGTAACACCAGTTCTCATGAACTACCCTGAACCTTGGCAGCCACGCACTATCACACACTCTGCAGTGGAGACCACAGACAAACAACAGCCCATAAGCAACTGGGGCTTAGCACAACAGGTAATAATGATTTACTTGTAATATCTTTGAGGTAAGAGTATCCAGCAACCTGATAGAAAAATCAAGAGTTTTTCTGTCTTTCACCATGCCCATAGAAGGGTTACACGGTGCTGAGGCACTGCAGTGCAAAACCAGCTGTGTCAAACACCAACACTTCGCCCCCTCCCTGATGTTTCCCTCTCAGTTTTACTGATATGCCAATATACCACATTCAAGAATTCTAACAAGCTATTAAAAGCTGTACAGCAAGAAATCCTTGATTTTGAGCTCTCTTGCTTTTGAGAATGGAGGCTATATTGAAACATCTCCCTGTGACAGAGATAATTAAAAAAATAATTAAGGTAAAGTGGATTAAATCTGTGTATGTACATACACAAACAGCAGTAGAGAGAACACACGAGATACCTTTGCTTTCATTATGTGATATGTAAATGCCAATGCACAGCTGCTTTTTTTTTGACATACAGCAGATTCAATAAATTCTATTAGAATACATCTGAATGCACCAAGTGATTTTCCTCAGTTGTCTACTCAATGGGGACAAAGAGAGTATTATTTGCAGGTGACAAGAGGGACGATATAAAAACTGGGCAGTAAGGATGTCGTTCATTAAGGGAAGAACGAAAGAATTCATTAAGGTGCACACTGAGGCACAGCAGCCTTTTATGTATTCTCTGATGTGCCAATAATGTCATAACAAATAACTAAGTAAACTAGTTAAGTAGTTTTCCCTCACCTTATCATTAGTTTTAGCACCATTCAAGCTGTGGTCATTTACAACTTCAGAAACATCCTTGGATCCCCTCTAAAATCACACAAGCCTGCTACCCAAACACTGTTCTGAGGGTGTCTCAACACCCTCCACCAACTTAGAGCAATATTCCAGCAAGAACACTGGAAACCAAAGCAGTTAATTTGGCTTGATAACACAACATAGTTATTTATCTTAATAGTGTGACAGGCAGCCACTCTTCTGGGTAAATTATATACTATTACATATCACTTATTTTGCAGGCAATTTTTAAAATACATTTTTAAGACCAGTGAGCCCCACATTTAAACTGATATTGTCAAAGTAATCTACCAAACCATTTCCTCCACCAGCAGCATGAAGACACAGTGCATTCTGACACCTCATACATATTTAATAATAGCCTGATAGGCTGTCATTAACATCAAACAGCAATCTAAGTTTGCTACATTAAACATGATCCCTGTGTTAAGAGGACAATCACAAAGTGCCTCCAAGATCGAGCCTGTAAGAAATAACCACCGACTTGAACAAGGTGTAATGAGGCCAACTGCACTGAAAAAGCCACACATTGGCTTTAAAATTAAATAATAAAAAAAAAGCAAGGGAAAAAAGAAAAAGCTTCCGTGGGTCATAAGACCAGACATGCCATAAGGCAATCTGTCACAGAGTACTCATATTAGTAACTGTTGTGTCAAAACTGAACATTCAAAAGAAAAGACAAACCTTCCTTTATGTTTTATGAAATGTAAGCCCACAGAATTAATAATTCATGAGATGAAGAAAAATATCACATTTGGCTATAAATATTAACAGATGCTGTCAACCTGCTTAGAACTAAATTTTGACTGTCCTACCTTACAATTATCAATTTAGAAAGGAATATTCTTCAAAAGCTCAAAAAAAAAAAATCAGCATGAAAGTCATTAATGAAGAAAATTATCATTCTCTATTCATGTTGGTCTCAAGCAAAACAGCCTGTGTTCTGTGCTGAGTGAACACTAATTGACTGGCATTGTTTGTGCCCGCAGTGGTGTACTGTGTTGACAGCAATAATGCTGGTGTGGACGCAAGGAAAAATGCTAAAAGGACATACTAAACCCAAGATCCAGTGGAAAAAGGGAAGGGAACAAGAGGAAGTAGTTGTCAAATGACAAAGAAACATTTAAAAAGGCATTTAAAACTTCATACAAAATTTCGAATACAGAATTTCATACAATGGGTCTTGGATAAATTTTTCTGATTCTCTAAAAGACATTTCAATATTACCAAAAAAAGCAACTAACCCATAATGCACAACCACATATCAGTAAACTCACTTCCTGTGATCTCAAAGAAATATATTTTTAGCAGTTCAGGTTCAAGATCTAGAAGACACTTCCGCTGTATGGCTGCAATTCTCTGCTTCCACTGCTATTATTGAAAATAGAATACTGGAACACAAAAGACCATCGTGCCAAAAAATCCAGAATGCCATTAAAATGGATTGTTCTAAATAGTGGTGACAGTGCTTTTCTTTACAGCCTTTTATTTTTTCTCCCCAGTAATATAACTTCAATCTACTTATGGCCCCATCTGCACTTACATTCTGAGCAGTGTTACAAATGCTTACATAAGCATCAATATTGGCATACGTTAAAAAAAAAATCAGACTAAACACCTTACTTTTCTCTGCAGATCCTTCTGACATTTTCACTGCATTCCACCCAGTGATGATCACACAGAATGAAAAGCCAAAGTTGAACATTACAAGCTCTTATTTTTTAAAAAAAAGTTAATCCCTACCTTTATCATTCTGGAGAGATCTCCAGCATCTGCTAATTCCAACACTATGTTCAGCTCATTGTCTTCAATGAATGAGGCATAATATTTGATTACATTTGGATGGTTCAGTTGCTGAGAAAGCAAAACAGCAATTCACATTTTAGTGTAGAGCATGCCACGTTTTAAGACTGACATAGGAAACATTCTTATTTAGGCAAACAAAACAACCCCTAAAATCTATTTCACTATGACACAAATTACAAAAATATATGCTGATGAGAAGCATTTACAAATACTTTGCAAGAACAAGATGGCATTTTAGGACCTACATGGTGACTGACATGGCAATTTTAGAAGAATTTTACTTCAATGTATACATCCAATAGCATGCTAAGCTCATCTGGAACAGCAAAGGCGATTTTTGAAGTAAATAGCAAAATCAATTTTTGAAGTCAGGATTTTACTGTACAAAGGACACAGTCACTCACAATATTGCAATTTTGGCAGAAACTTTTACTTGAAGTGTTACTCATCAGATTTACTTCTCAATATTAACTTTTAAAGATCACAAAATTCTTCAAAGTGAGGCTTTTCAAAACTCTGCACAAAAAGCAGTGGACACCTCAATTATGTCTATGAAAAACAAAACACATTTTTTGATGATGGTTGCACATTTTCTAAACAAATCTTTTACCTTAAGAAGATCTATTTCTTTGATGCAGTCAGCACGGGCTTTGGCATCCATTAAATCAAATATCTATGCACAAGAGAAAAATATAGTAAATTGAATCATCATTATCATTATTTCATAGCATCCATAAAGAAGCCTGAATTATGCATTTCACAGCAAGATGTAATATTACAGTAAGAAATATTTCTAATGCTCTGATGCACTGATTTAGTGCTGTGGCCATTCTTTTAGCCCCCTCATAGGAAACAAGTCCATTTTAAGTACTTCCAACTACTTAATTGCCACCTCTGCATATCTGTTCCAATACACAGCAATAATTTAGCACACCTTACAAATGGCTCCAATCTCAGGCTCCTATCTCATTCTGCCACGCCCTTTTCACACATTGATCCCTTAGTCCTGAGCATACCTTTTTTTTTCCCTTAGTCTTGCCACAGTCTTCCATTTCAATTCTAAATAATGCATATTATTTTACTCTCAGAATAAAACTTCATTGTCACCTCCAACTTCTTCTCTCCCATTTCCTTCCCTTCAGGCAGCAAAGAAGTGACTTAGGTTACACTACTTATTAGAGTCCTTTTTTCTAAGCCCTCATTTGTGAAAAATCTAGAAACAAGGCATAGGAAAGAAAGACAAAACTTTGTGTATTCTGGATAGTATTCCCAGTACTTCTAATTTGTTGTTAAACAGCATGGAATAGACTAGACCAAGCAGCTGCTCTCCCCAAAGGACAGACTAAGTTTTATAAACATGACTTCCTCTACTTGTGCTGCACTTCACAAGCATCTTTGCACATTTGTCACAGCTTCAGCTAAACTGAGTATTTCAAAAATTACCTAAATTAAATATAGCAAGGCAGTAAAAATGAGTCTTATCTGATCCATACAACCACAAATACAGACAATCTTAAGATTTACTGTTTAGCATTCTTGTGGTTCTCAGATTTTGACCCAGATATAACCTCAAAAGACTATAAATAGCATTTCCCAGAAAACCAGAACTTCAGTTGCACAAACATTAACTTCCTCCAACAATAAGGTTGGTAAAAAAAAAAGACTAAAAAAAAAGCAAAAAAGCATTCAACCCATGGCCTCTGAAGAACCTCTGAATCACACCAGATGCAAAAAAGCTTTCAGAGATTTTCTCTCTGAATAGAGGATCTTTTATTTTGCCAAACTGCTGCAGTTCAGACCAGAGGATGCCAGTGTAATAAGCCATGTCAGCTCACACAAGGAGGTAACTGTAAACACAAGGAAAAAACCTCCGTGCTTCCTCACCAGCAGATGACTCAACACTGAAGAACGTCTTACCCTGAAAAATGGAAGCTGCAATGAAAGACTTTAAGCACATCCTTTCAAGTGCATGTCAGAACTCCACACGGCACCTGGCAGCACTCTGAAGGTTTGTTTAGCAGGAGAGGCTGCCCTTTGCCCGCGGTTTGCTGCAGACTGGCCATTAGTGGAGGGATGTCAGTGCTTCCATCACAACTGGAACAGTTTATATAGCTTTGCAGGCAGATTAATTCCACCTTCAGCTCCTATGACTCAGCAAGCCCAGCTGAAAGGTCAGCCTATGCTCCAGCGTGAGCACTGCACACAGATCTCTCTCACATGCACACAACTTTCAGCCCTGTACAGACAGAACCCCCATCAACATCAGCAGGCCACGGGTCTCATCCGCCCCAGACACACACTGCCTAAGGACTTCCAACCTTTTGTCCAGCCGTCCCTGGGACTGCACTTGCTTTCTGAGCTTGCTTTTAGCTGTAGCACCACATGCCCTGCAGCCGAGTGACTTAACTAAGTCATTGCAGTCAAATGACTTGTGTCTAACCCAGTTTTAGATCCAGCTCGGCTCTGTGCAACTGCATGGCCTGAAGGGAATGACAGCAGATACAACAAAAGTCTAAAATAACTTGGGATTTTTGGATAGGCTTGAACAATAAGCTTTTGGATCAACACAAACCAGCTGCTTGCAATCACCTAGCAAAGTCTCACAGAAAGACACTACCAGCATTCTCCTCCCAGCAGAGCTCAGGTCGCTGATGATGCTCCACACATTGATTATTGGAAACTAGCAGTAATTAGACCAAGTGTTATCATCACTGTAACTGGCTAAGAATAAAACCTGCTATATTTAGATTAGACTGCTAGGGTATTCATCAGACTAACAATAATTCAAATTCTTGACTTCACTTATGAGGTCAGGATCACGGGGTATGGAGGTATGCTTCTCCAGTCAGCACCAATTCCACTCAGCACAAACTGCACAGTGTAATATATTCTTAAACTTTTAATTCTTTTCCCCCAATTTCTACTTTCAAGAACTACAACAACATTTCTAAAAATGAATTACAATTGTATTAAAAGAAACCTAACAAGCAGCAAACAATAGGGTAAATATTTTTATGATGTGTCAGTTTTCATAAAGAGTGTAATCAAAAAGTCTAATTGGGGTAAGCTTTTTATCTTAGTTATCAATTACTGTGAAACTCCTCAAAACCATTAGGCAAATACAGCTGAAGAGATTTAAAGGAGCATTTTGAAAGCCTTTAGCAGTTTTTTCCCACTTTGCAAGCACACTGAGTGAAATAAACCTCAATCTCAATCTTTCAATTTAACTTCTCATCCTGCAATCAGCTGCGTACAAAGGGAGAGCAGAAGGACAAAGATACATTGATAGTTTTCACACTCCTGTGTGCTATGCAACTAAGGGATCTCTGGTAACTTTGCACTCAGTCTCTTCTCTAGTACCTTCATGTGAGCATAGATTATAGTCTTTTTATTTCAGCATTCCAGAAATGTCAGTTGTAAGTACTGTCGAGAGATACTGGTATTTTTAGAATAGTTTCTAAGCTGTTATAAGCTACAGAGCAGGAACTGTTCCCATGCAGACAGATGTGTAAACTAAATAAAGGAGTTGCAATACATGAATTCAATTTCCTGACTGAAGTTCTTATATACATGTCCCCAGAAAGCTACAGGCATAGCAAAAAGGTTTAGAAACCTGGAACCACCTGATGGAGAACATCAAGCCCTGGCTTCAAAGTCCAGGCTGTATCTGATCAACTATCAGCTATCAACCAAATCCATCATCTGAAGTGAAGTGCCAAGTTGGGAATCTACCTGATTCCACTTGGTCTAGACCATCACTTTTCCAGATTTTCCTCTTCAGCATTGAAAAGGATAAAATTTAAATGATAAACCTATGTCTGTTCTGTTCAAAATTCTGTATATAATAAAGCCAAAAATCATTTCCAAACAAAATCACAAGCATGACTGCTGTAACATAAACCTTCAGAGAAGTAAGCAAAATAAAGACTTGAATGCACATAAATATTAAGAAATACAATACTGAACAGCAACAAGCATTAGAGTATTTTGCCACCACAGCACTGCTGTGCTGAGACAATAGTGCTTCACAAAGTGTGAAATTACAAGTGCTTTTCTAAGATTAATTAACTGTAATTCAGGCCTGAAGTAGCAACCATTGACAATGTACAATGAATAATGAATGTACATCCTAGATAAAAGGATTCATTGTCTGAATCTCTAACATGGGGCCTGCAATTTTGGAATGAAAGGAAAAGAAGGATGGAACAATGTAAGGCAGAAATGCCATTAATCTGAAATTTTGTTGAAATATGCAGCTTTACATATTTGAAATTTTGAGTAGCTAAGGTGTCCTTAAAAATAGCTCCTAAAGTGAACTCATACAGCCTTACAGGAACTGACTTAGATATTTAGCACTCTTTTGCCATTTAAAGATGATTTGTGACCAGTAATTGCTTACTTTGCCCTCGGAAGGGACTCTTGGAGTGGTCTTTGCTCAGAACACTGCACTGCATCCCAGGTACTGCTGCAGGGGTTACACAGAGCTGCAGTAGCAGAGAGGCACTGCTGCTTCCTCAGACATCATCTGCAGCACCGTTTGGATCTGAGACTTTGCACATGTTAAGAAACTTACCTAGGAGCTTTTCAATTTATACTGCTACAGTCACTGTTTATTTGGGGCTGATCTTTTCTGATGCTTCTTTAACTCAAAATACAGTTCAGACATTTGTAAAAGTTCAGTAGTGAAGACAGAATTTTATTTCAGTTTTTATTTATGTAATGGTTTAACAGCATCTCAGAAACATAGTTCCATGCTGGAAAAAGAATCTAATTACTACTTTCCTAATTACAAAAAAAACTTCAAACAAATCAAACATGGGAGGATGAAGCACAAAGGGTACAACAGGAACAAAAGACCCAACATACCATTTTGTGAATTTTGCTGGTTAAACTACTATTAAAAAAACCTGCAAGTTAAACAGCTCTCACTGTGCTACACCCCCTAATAAAAACCAAATCAAGAATACTACCTCTTTCTGTCATCTGGACTCAGCAGCAACTACAAATTCAGGAAGAGTGGTTTCTGTCACCATCTGCTTGTCCTTTCTCCCACAGCATCTTATTGCTACTTGCTTCTGCCCACATTTTATTCCACAAACATACATTTTGTACACATTCATTTAACATTTATCAATATTGCACATATTTCAGCCAAACAAAATTTTATTAGCGAAAAATAAACATTCTTGTTGGACAGCTTCATAAGAATTCAAAGCTGGGAATCTTTTTGGAACAAATAATAGCCTGAGATCCTGCAACTCCAAGAGAGGATAGCTGAAGGATTCTAAGCCCCATAACCCCTTGACAGCAGAGACACACAAGAGGTACCATTACCAAATACACATAAAGGAAACAGGTACACACCTAACCCAGCCAGGGAAAGGAAATGGGGAGCAGATGGAATAGACATGACTTGCAAGATTGGAGAGGAAGGAGGGCATGTGAGATGTGAGAATATGTGAGACGAGAACAGGCAGATAATGCAAAAGCAGAAGTTCAGATCTCAGTTATGTCACTTAACACATTGTAGAGCATTTAGAGACACTGTCTTAATGCAGAGAGTGAAACTCCTGTACAGGTGTAAAATAGAGAGAATAAAGCCTCTCTCTCTTAACTGAAAAAAGCATTTCTCCTGGTTTGTCCATGCTTTGCCTCCTTTAAAAAGGCATCAGAAAAAAAAAATTATTTTGAATAAAATTTTGATTTGAATAAAATCAAACAACTGAAATTAAAAGGAAGAAGCACCATCATAGAGTAGACCCATTTTGAGCTCCTCTGAAAAGCAATTACTTCTCAACAAAAGACATCTACCAAAATAAATTTTATAGTGAAATTAAGTATTGTGACTATATTTACCAAAAATATTTCTAGGCAATCTTAGCAAAGGTCACAGAAGCACAGTAACAATTAAGATGGTCTCCTGTCCAAAAGGAACAGCTATAGATGTCAACTATGTAAGCTGGAATGGCTGTGCCAAACACCCCTGTGCTGCCACGAGCCTTTTGAGCTGTCATTATAGGCTTAGGAATTTTTCCGCCTTCCAGTTTAAGTAAGTCTCACTTTCCATTCAGTCAACAGTCTCCTACACACATCCAGCCTCCACAAGGAAAGTGATTTTACATAGAACTCAGCCCCTCCTCATGTGCACTAGGTAATAACTTTCAATGGAAAAACAACAATATATCTTGAACACTCAAAGACAACTGGAACTCTGTCACGATAAAGCCATGTGGGAAAGGCACAACTTCTTAACACTGTGTCCTACCAACAACTAAGTATATCATTAGAAAATTATTGAAGTATTAAATAAAAATTAAATAAGAAAGCTTTTCTGCTGTAGAAACCATCACCTGCATATGGACAGCATGATGTCATCTTCAGACACAGAAAAAAACCTTCTTTCAAATTGGGAAGTCTGCTGTGAGAATACAGCTACACACACATACTGCCTTTTGAAATGCTGTTGGGACTACACATGCTAAAATGCCTCTGTATTCTTAATGCAAGTTGCACTGTTATAAAAATTTCATGGTTGGACTTTATGACTTTCTTCAAGTACCCAGGCATTCCACATCCACCTTAATTGACATGCATTTCAAGTCACATTTGACCTTTTTGGTTTCTCACACGCTGAAAATGAAGGAGGAATTAGCCTAATGTTTTAAGACTGTTGATCAAAGTTCTTAGAATATATTTCAGCTTTTGAAGTAGTATATATCTGGCAGTTTTCCCAGAAGGGGGAACCAAGTTCCCTTTTTTATGACAGCCAGGACTAGCCCTGCCTCCTGGTGCTGCAGCACACAGGAAATCACAGAAATGGAACTGCAAGTCAAGATATGACAGAGAAATTTACAGTGGATGCATTTAACTCCGCAAAACCAAAACTATTAAAATGCAGAAACTCTAGAAAACTATCTACAGAGTATTACACATATTGTTTTGCAGTCTATAAAGGTAAAAATACCCTTTCAGATCTGATGGCAGTACTTCAAGTATTACACTAAACTTATCTCAAGATCAAAAGTGAAATGGCAATTTTAGTTTTGATTTCAAAATTAAACATGTTGTCAGAGAACTTTCATAGTAAATCCAGTAGGGAATTCTAGAGGGTAATGGTCTTACAACTAAAATCCCTGAGCAGCTCCAAACAAACAGAGAGAATGGAAATGATACTGGACAGAGGCATAGCTCGAGCTGGCTTTTGCCTGTGTGACAGTGAAAATGTTTCAGTTTAAAAAGCTGTTTTAATTTAAACTGCTGCTTTTGATTTAAACATTTTAAAAATTGCTAGTTGCTACGACAAAGTATCTGAATAAATTATCAGTCCATTTCTTATGTTAAAATTTACAAGGGCTGGGCTTAATGTTTCTCAGCCACAGTAACTTACTTAGCCTGCTGCACTTCCATCTCCTCTGACAACTGCTGTTTCACTGCTGCCTAAACCATGAACCTTGGAAGCAGTCTCCTCAAGAAAAATTTTTGACCAATGTAATTCACTTAGATCCACAGCACACTTGCATTTCATTACCATGTAGAGCCCCACACACAGATGTATTATTCATGAAGATGATCATATGAACTGAGCTGCATCCCTAAGTCTGAAAGAAACTCTGAGCTATGATTCAAGCACAGTTTGGGTTTGTATGTGTCTCAGGTAGTTTTCAGTCTTTTGAAACAGTAACTCCTCTCCTTTCCACTATTCTAATTTTGATTACATACAGACCTTATTTGATTTATGCACTTTTGAAGCATGGCTACTTAACCAAAAGATTACAGATGTCTATTCAATAAAAAATGCATGGATTTGCATAATATATTTTCACATTAGACACCACTAAATATTTATATTATTTATAGATTCCAAGCTTTGGTGAGGACATACAGCTCATTTAGATGTGTTATCTTTTCCCAGAAACTCTGTACTTCCAATTTCAAAACATTGGTTTGTGGAATATTATATAAAGTCGCGTATGAATTTTCAAAGTTCTTAATTCCCTGCTATCTCTAAACATTTAAAAATTCATTAAAACCACACTGGAATGTCACGTGCCTTTCAAATTTAACTGTATCAATCCTTTTAATATTTATACAAAAATCACCCTTACCTGAACCTTCTTCAGAGCCACAGGTACCCCATCCAGCAGGCAGGTTGCTCTGTAAACTTCACTGAACTGCCCACGGCCAATCTTCTTCTCTATTCGGAAATTGGCAAGTGTATTGTAGCCCATGTCAGGTCGTAAGGCTTTCTAGAATCAACGATATTGCAAAGGAAGTTTGCATTTAAGACTAAAATCAGTAAGACTAATTGTAAAAATACATATGAAGGAATATGGTTTAAATTATTAAAACTTCTTCACTCCAATGCATTAAAACCAAAACTGTTCCAGACTAATCACAACATGTTCTAAAGAAAACATTTACTATATCATTTGGGGAGTGAGAATTGAAATTATAAATTGAGTGTATTTAGAATATTTTCAGCTTATCAGGAGTCTGAGACATGGAAGAGAAGAAATCATGTCAGGCTTTAATTTGCCACGGTTCCTGTGTCCTAGCTCCTGCCATCCAAAAATTTTTAAAAAAACCTTACCCAAACCCATAATAAAGGATCAGCTTGTATGACAGTGTTTTAATGTCCTTCTTTCAGTGCCTATCCAATATTTTTATATATCCTTCTGTTGCTCCAGAAATCAAAATATTAGAACTCTCGTTTTGACAAAAGTGGCGCAGCATTAATGCTCCACTGCATCCACAAAGCGCAGGACCCAGCCTAATGAGGTAGTTATAGGCCTTTTAGGGAAAATGGCTGAAAATACACTTCACTTGAACATTTTAAATTCTCTGCACAGAGCTGCAAGATACAGACTCCCCAAATAGGCTATATTTAAGAAGTATTGTGTACTTCCCATTTGAATCGGGAGTTGCAGCCCCTGCACAGCAACTTGACAAATATTATCGTGAACTACTAAGGCAGTGTGACAACCGCATGCTGAGAGCAAAGTCTCACTAATGTGTTTTGGCATGCAGGTTTGTAATCACACATTTACATATGCAATGACCTACATTTGCATGTCAGATCACACACTGTCTTGCTTTATTAAGACCGGGCACCTCCCTGTGCTTGGCGGCCAGAGTGGCGAGAGAGGGCCAGAGGGCCGTGTTTTTTGGCAGTTGAGGGATGAACTGCCACCGAGGATTAGGCTGATATGGCCTGAGCATTAGACACTTCATTAGAGGTAATCTGTTTAACAGTGGGCAGTGTATGTAAACTTCACAGCCCATTTGCGGCACCTTTTCCCCCCCATGGCCTTTCTTCAAAGGGCAGCGTGGCTGAGTGACAGCTTGTCTCATCTGCTCGCTTGTCCTGTCACACAATTTAGATGTGGAGAGCTGACATGAGAAGCAACATAGCTGCACATCTCCAACTACCACTGGGTATCTCCTCACCACAATGCAATTTGTGGGGAATAAGCTGTGCAGGATAAAGATTTCCTTCAGTCTGAGACCACAACGGAACAGATTATATACACTTCACTAATGATCACATTACATTGTACCGCCAAGTAAATCAGTGAGCACTCAGAATATTACGGTTTCCGTGGAAGAGATATCTATCTGACAACATTAAAATAACCAGAGTGGCTTCCTTTTTTCAAATTTATTTTTTAAATTTCTGGCCAAACAATGTATTGAAACTGCAAGAATGTTATTATTTTTCCTGCTCTGAATAGACTCTTGTAAATTTCAGATCTCAGCCATACATTCAGTTGTAATCCTGCACAGAAAGGAAATGCAGGGAGAGGAAAGAAGCTTAAACATTCCTCCTAAGAAAAGACAAACATCATGATAGACTAATTAACTAATCATGGCATTAAGAGCTGATTTATACAACAAGCAAACAGAGACAATCTTCAACAGAAACAATCATATTCATTTTCAGACTTGTTTCAATCCCAGAAAACAGCTGATAGACAATTTAGCAGAGGACTGCTAGGGAAGGAAAGCATCCACAGGAAGGTCACAGAAGTTAGGACAAGGCATTCACAGCTAACTTCTAAGAATATGCCAGACAGTAGCTGTCACTTTAGCCAGAGCTCTCAAGAGATGTTCTACTTCAATCTTTGTCCAAAACTTTCTATTTGCATTCAGTTCTTTTAAATCATCTTTGAGATTTAAATTTTCGAAAGCATTTACACTCCATGAAGTATCAGCGAACTTCAGTACTGACCTAGGCAGACACAAAAAATAAAGTGTGTTTCTCACATCAGTGCTGTTAACACAACACTGAAGAAACCAACGAAGACTTTACTGACGAAAATATCCCAGGTTTACAATCAGTGAGCCCAGCACACAGCACATTTTCTCCAGCGAGCAAGACTTCTCAGGAGGTCCTTGTTCTCTCCCACTGCAACCTCCTCAGTGTTGCTCCATCACTGTATGCCAGTGCACTACACCCAGCCAAAAACTCATCTGGATTGTTAAAATAAAACTAAAAAAACAACTTGATCATTTCTTTTTAATCACTTACAGATTCAGTTCAAAAACAAAACCAAACAGACAGTTGGACTGAAACAATTTAGAGATTCCAAAAAGCAGTTAAGAGTGGAGTCAAATGGGTTCTTCCTAACTGGGCTTTTCTGTTGAAGAAATCACATCACACATTTCTAAAACTGTTTAGCCAAGTTCCTTCAATGAGGATTCCTAACCTATAAAATTAAGCTCACTCCGGTTGAGAGAGAACATTAAGCAGACTAACAGCCAGCTCCAAGATGAGAAACAGCAGCAGAAAAGTTATTTTCTCAGAGAAGTTACCAGTGAAATCCCAAAGGAAACTACACTATTCAACAAATATAATGCAGCAATAAAGTTTCTTTGGATTCCCAATTTATCAGGACAAGCAGCTGAACATACGACTGCAAAGCCTTGCAGAAGATTGCCTTGGATTTTCACCCTGGTACTCAGTACTAGCATCTCCAAGTTACCAATCCAAAACTTAATGGGAAACACTACACTAAAGACTGTGAATCATTGTTTTTAAACTAGCTATTACCATACAGGATAAAGACTTAAAAAACACCATTGGAAAACTTCCATGAAAAGTTAAACTGATTGGTCAGTAACCACCAAAAAGCAGGTCAGACGTTTTTAGGAAAAGCAACTGAACGAAACAGAAAACAAAATGTTTCACTGCTTAAGTCTATTGTGTGTACACTGAATACTGCACAGGGCTCTGAGTCCTCATTTTGAGGGGAATACAGGCAAACAAGGAAACAGAGCAGAACAGCAATGCTGTACAGAGATACGCTCCCATATAAGAACAGACTAAATAAATCAGTGTTCTTCAGCTTTAGGAATGCCAAAACAACCAAAAAAAAACCCTCCCAAACAAAACCAAACAAACCCCACAAAGTAAGGGATGTATATGCTGCCTTCAGTTTATGGCTTTTCAGGTCCAGTAAGAGATTAATGCTTTTCTCTTTTTAGATGCTAAAATGCTCCCATTCTATTCTTACAAAAATTCTGGAACTTAAGAGTCCACCACCTCAGACTGCTAATCCATTTTTCTATCTTCCTCCACAAGCTTTTTACAATGTGGAAGAAGCATCAATGTGGAAGAGTACTATCTGCACTCCCAAAACATCCTTGTGATGTAAGGAGTACAGTGTTTTAACTTCATAGATAAAAACTCTGATGGAGCTTTCAGGCACTTAATTCCAAACAGCAAATGAGTTTCTGATGGCAGTGACTCTGAGGGGAGGACTGTAGCTAGCAGTGGACCTCAGGAATCAGTTGTGGGTTCAATCCAGTATTAATCAACACCATCATTAATGATCTGCATAATGGGGCCAAGTGTGATCTCAGTAAGTTTGCTGATGACACGAAGTGGGAGGACTGGCTGATGTAGCAGAGGGTTGTGATGTCATCCCAGGGGACCCTGAGAGGCAGCACAAATGGGCTGGCAGGACCCTCCCACAATTCAACACAGGGAATTGGGAAGCCTGGCACGTGGGCTGTGATAATCCCCACATGCACCAGGAACACTGGGCACAGGCACCAGCTCCACAGCCAGACCTCGGGGTCCTACTGGACACCAAAGTGCACATGGGCCAGCAATGCACTCAGTGATGGACACGTGTCCTGGGCCACCCCTACACAGATACACTGGAGAAAGTGACCCAGGCTCTGCAGAACACATCACAGGGGGAAAGGCTGACAGCACTGGCAACATCCAGCCTACAGAAGAAAAGATTCAGGGGGAATCTCATCAATGGGCTCAAAAACCTGAAAAACGTATGTTAAAATACAGTCAGGCTTTCTTCAGCGATGCCCTGTGACAGCACAAGAGGTGATGTGCACAGGCAGAAACACAGAAGGTTTCATCTGAACATCAGGAAAGATTTTTTTCACTGTAAGGGTGACAGTGAAAAGGTGGTGGTCCACGGAGATTGTGGAGTTGAAACCTGATGTCTGGTCTCAACAGGTAATGACAGAAATTCATATAGTATCACTGTCAGAAGGTGGAAGAAGAAATAGGTGAAAGCAATAGCCTGAAACAAATATAGTATTTTGGACAGAATTTTGAAACAGTGTTCAACAACTCAACATCTCTAAAGGAAACAACTGTATTCCTCTTTGCTTCCTCCTCACACTACAACTCCAACTCCTCAAAGTCAGTGAAGCAGCAGGACGCGAAAATTAAAACTAATTATTTTCTATGGAATACTGGACTGATATAGAATTCATTTCACCATCATGAGAGTACATTCTATCTGTTTACAATTTCATTGTTACCACAAGAAACAATGTTATCCCTTTCTATATTTAAGAAATGAGTTACAGTTAAAAAAACCCCAGATATATGTACCTGTGGCTGAAATGGTGGAGCAGTAGGCCCCTGCATCCCTTGTGGTTGTTCATCCATTCTATCACGCAACAATGTCCCTTATGTCCTGAAAAGAAAAATACAGTCATTACACTGTAATTCAGTCACTATTTATGATTATTGAATATCAGCAGAAGAACAAAGGAATTCATAGTCCCAATTGTATGAGTTTAGGAACATTTAACTAGTACAGCTCTGCACTGTTAGGGGAAGGAAGTTTTCCTATGTTTAGCTGCTCTAGGAAATTAAATAAATCACTATAGGCACCTTAATTTATTATTAAATTATGTGAATTAAAACTACTTGCATCAGACAAATGACTCTGTCTGATAAAAGCTGTATCATCCTGTTACTCTTCAGGGGCACCAACCACTCGTTTAACTATGCAGATGTCTGACCTACAGGCAGCAGGGGAAATAGGAGATCAGCAGAAGAGTTACAACTGCAGCACGCATACTGCTTTTTTGCATTGATTTATCTGTAGATTTTAGGGAATATGCAAGAGTAGTTCCATCTAAACAGAAAAAAAAAGCTAAATGTACACAATACATTCTGACGAGCTAGTTAAGAGCCTTTGGAATACCATGTCAGAAGCACAGCCTCCATTCCCAACTGTGAACTTCTCATTTCCCATCAGTAAGATGGGAGGAAAGATGCCTGCCACATTCCCAAGATAGGAATGTGGCAGGCACACAAGGCTTTGACCAGTAGTAAGAGTTGCAAAATGCACTGAATCATTAGCAGAAAAAATAGGAGAGAAAACAAAGCAAATACTCATTAGATTTTTTTATTTTCATTGATCAAGTGCACACTTTCTTAGGCACCCCTGAGAGGGAGCAAGGTGCAGCAGCCAGGGTTACTGATGCCTGCAAGGGCAAGCCCTGTTCAGATGAAGGCAACACAAAAGTTCACTGCCAGCTTCGAATGCAATGAAACAAGCTTTCATACAAGAGGCAAGGCCTGAGCAACTTTTTTCATCATATAAAGATGAAGTATCCCTGCCTATTACCTGGTCAAGGCCTTCAGAGATAGAAGAATCATGTGTCTGACAGGGATACTATCCTTGCTTTTCAATTTATTGTTTTCTTATTCCCTGCTCCAAATCCTGAATGTTCCAGAGACAGAGAACACAGAACACCTTTTCTGACACTGTTAAATGTTTAGCATAAGGAAATCTCCTGTAATAAACTTATTCTGTTAAACCTATGTACTTCCACACACAAAGCTATTTACACTCCATACAGAATCCAATAGCTACTAAAACACATGGAAATTCTCCCAGTAACTTCTCTAGACTATTCAAAGGGTTAGAAGTAACTCTTAATAGAAAGCAGAGTAAACCTCAGAAAAGTTTTTCAAAGGCAGTTGCAAAATACTCAAGAAACTAATGAATGGCTTGTGCTCACAGCACAGTTGCCATTCTTACAGTACTGTTGTGGTAACATCACTAACAGACAAAAGAGTCACCAAGCAGCTCTGCAGAGTTTCTCTGTGCTGCCCTTGTGTAGTAAGCAGTGGACTGCATATACAAACAAATCATTAGTGATCTGCTCTCCCTGGCCCATTGAAAGCACTAACCCAACATACCATCCCAGCTCCATCAGCAATTCCTGACACCAAACCTCAGCCACACTCCAGAACAACCAAAGGTCCCTGAGGCTTTGCCTTCCCATCCATCATACTACCATACAAAGCATACAGGTTGGGGCTTCCTGTTGTTTTGTATTACCTGTAGCTGATTCAAAGACAAAGGAGATCTAAAAAAAGCAGTTTCAGGCAGGTCAACCGAAAGAAAAAATCAATTATCAAACTACAGTGAGAAGCAGAGAAGAGGAGGTAGGAATTGCCAAGATGTCCAAGGCTGTCAGAGTGACCATGCTGGGAAAGGGGGAGTCAGCTGCCAGAGAGTGCACACCACTGACCAGGCAATCTTTCAGCCAGCACTAGGACACCAACGCCAACACTTGCTGCAAGTTCTGAAACACCTCCCATGCAACCTCCCCCCCAAGGCAAGAAATCATAACACAACAGCACTGAAAATCACACCGTTGTCACAAAACTTCACCTAAATTCTTCAGGTAGATTCACGGAGGTTGATGCAATTGCAACAAATCCCAGGGGAGGAATGTACAGCAAACTTAAGTAATCTTCTGCTGATTTCTTGCTGTAGAGATCTATCACTCCTAAGAAGGCAATAATTTTTTTCCAAAGTGCTATTTTGAAGAGTCTTTATATGAGTTTAACTCTTCAACAGCATCAATATTTCTACTGATGATTTCACAGTCTTTTACTAATATGTTTCAATATTCAAGATTTTGACCATGTAATGCACCAATAGGTAACTTTACCCTCTCTATATACCCAAGATTAATGATACCCAAACTGAAATGTTTAGATGATGTATGTTGATTCAAAACATATAATCCATTCATCTTGTCTGAATGGTCAGAGGCACTGACTGAAAGGATTCAGAAATTTGTCCCTCTCTTTTCTTGTTAAATTTGGGAAAAGAACTAGAAATGAGAAAAGTCATATTACTACCACTGCCAGTCACTCTGCCCTCTGTGGCTTGCTTTTATAATAAAAGCAAGCAAACCAAAGAGGCAAAACCTTCTATCATACAAAGCACAGAAGATTTATTAATTCAAGGATTTGTTGTTCCTTTTGCAGAGAGACAAAGATAATTATTTTATGTCCATATATGAAAGTTATTTTAATTTTATGTCTTCAAAGACTGCATGATAGATTCACATTTTAGAGAATTGTGGTGTTTCAATCATACAAAATCACAAAGATGCAAAAGAATGCCAAGGATGCAAAGCAAGTCTTTTGTACTATAAGACACAACCTAAGTAAGAATTGGATTTTGTTGCTTGAAGACTGTTTTCACAGTCATGCATGCCTTTCACTTTAATATTACACCAGAAATCAAAACATCGTACTGTAGTATTGTTCATCTTTAAATTTCAATTGAGACAATAATTGTCTCTTCCTAAGACAGTTTCCAAGTTCTAATTTCCCGTGACAAGACACTAAAAATACCTCAAAGAGTCCATGCTTGTTTAAAATTGAAATCCAAATACAAAACACATCTATTTGTAACATGTCTGTCACCTCTTGAAACAACTAACACAGTGACTGCCTTCTGTAAATCCATCACCCTGATATATAAAGGTTCACAGAAAAGAAGCAACAGGTGAGGTGAGGCAAGTCAGCTCTAACAGCATCCCCCAAAACTTCCAAATGCAACTCATGTTTTTCAATACTCTCAACCAATCAAGCAGGGGGAAAGGACTCCTTGCCTTCACCATACCCCTCGCAAAAAAAAAAGGAACTTTCTGAATCATTTATCTTGCAAACATGATGTTCACCATTTTGATGAAGAAGATCATTTGGATTTGGACAACCTGCCCAGAATATGGATCCCAGGAACACTAAATCTTATACTCTGGTTATGCCTGCTAACACTTTGCAGTTACAGTTAATACCTCTGGTTAATTACTAATATTTTAGATCTTTGACTATTTCTGTTGATCAAAACAGTAAGTGGCACCTACACATAAAGGATGCAGAATGAAGTTCCTGAGGGTAGAGACAACATGACCAATTTTTCATTTGGTATCACAAGGGCACAGCAACTCCTCTTACTCCACAAGGCAGAAAAGGAGCCCTCACCAGTAAGTCAGACCATCAAAGTCCAAATGCCTGCAACAGGAGTAACACCTTTTCCCTCCTTCACCAACAGGCCTCGGTGCCCTCATTGACTTCCGCAGTGGCCACCTGTCAGAGCTCTCAGGTATCTGCCCACACATCCAAAGATTATGCAGGTATAAAGCAGCCCAAAAGGCAAGAGCCTACTCCCACATGCCAAGCTCACATCCCACAGGCAGCACTCAGCTTTCCAGGTGATTTCCAGCAGCCTGCCAGAGGAGAGGCAGGACTACCCACGGCTGTCAGTGCAACCAGAGCACAGGAGGCACTCCTGAACAGGAGCCAGAGCTCATCGCTTTCATTTCACCCAAATGCGTTTTAAAATAACATTTTTTTTAAAAAAAGAAGATACCTAGCAAAAACTTCAAATCCTTGTGACTTAAGTCTAGCAGCTATGTTTTTAAATATATGATCAGACTATTTCAGGAGAAAAAGATGAAATGCACTGCTAAATCGCATGAAAACACCCTTTTTAAGAACTAGTTTCATAGCTCCAAGTCCATAAAGCATTCACACTGAATTCACATGGCATTCAGGCAAAAATGTTATTGCTTTAACAGATGGCAGTTCTACAACAACAAAAAAAACACATTTTCCTGTAGAAAACATCATTAATAGTCTCAATATACATGGTTTCCATTAGCTACTTGCTATGCACTTGTTTGTCAATTTTGCATCTTAAGTGAGAACAGACAGTAATCAATGTCAAAGCAGGAACAGCTATACTTCAGGAAAAGAGCATATACTTAAAAGAATGTTCAGAATGTTACGGTTCTGCTGAGAATCTAAGAAGCTCAGTCTTCCTTTTATTTCTGCAAAATAGAGCTGTAACTACTCCACATAATTGCTAACACAGAGAAACACAGTTAACACTGGTTCAGGATGTGCTGATCAGGGACAAACTCAATTTGGCTATTCTCAAAGGATGAAATGTACTATGTTTACTTCTGGATTACACCATCAATTAAGGGAGGTATTTTCAGTTTTTACTATAACCATTACTTTAGTTAGGTTAGAGACTAGGCTCTTCAGAAACAACTATTTCTTGTAAATAATTTTCTTGTAAATTTTGTGTAAAGTTAGATTCTTCAGTATCTAAAATGGATCTAAACTGAAAAAATTTAGATCCACAAACTTCCCATCTATCTTTACTAAATTTAAAGATAAGTATCAGCCTCAGCTGAGGGGGAAACCCCAACAACACAAATCAATACTATGTTCCCATGTAAGAACATAGGCTAAAGAAATATTCCCATTTGCTTATATCATACATTGAGTCTCAGCTACCCAAAAGCACAACTTAAACGTAGGTAGAACATTCAAACAGTCACCCTGGTTGAACCTTTAAAAAAAGCCGAGTGCTGTGGAAACAAGGGTTTAGATTTCCAAGTGCCTTCCTGAGTACTCAACACACAATTCCGCAGCCCACAGCACCAGTGTTAATCCCAGCAGTGTGTGCCAGGGAGCCCAAGCGTGCCAGCCTGATTCCACCACTGCTCTGTGTCACCTGGAATCACACTGACAGAACCTCCCAGCTCCAAAGCCACAGACCTGCTGGGAGGAGACAAATTTCAGATCCAGCAGTAACAGCCTGGCCCTTCAGCTTGATGTGGGCAGGGTAAAAAACAGCCACAGAACTGGTTTATGAGGCAGACTGTCTTAAGTCATCCTTTACCTCTTTAAGGCAAAAACTTGGCCGCTGGAGGGAACTGGCTGGGTGGTCAAACTCAGCCCACACCTTGTCAGGTCATCAACACTGGTCAACATTCTTCAGCACCCACTCAATGCTGGCAATTCAGAGGGCAGGCTGCAGTTTATAATGTTTATATTTACATATATTTTTATATGCATGCATTAATAATGCAAAATGCATTTAAGCTGACACCCACTTGAAGTTAATCTGCCAAGACTAACTGACAAGGGATAAAGCAGACTCAGTACTGGAAGACCAAGTTAACCACTATCACAGTAAAATGTCATGTATCCCTATTAGTACACATACATGTATATATAAACATATATATATGCATATTAAGATATATGTGCACACATCTGTACACACAGATTATGTATCTATACCTAAGTGTGTATGTACACAGAATATTTCATTTTTACCACAGTCAGCTAATAGCAAATATTTGCTTCACACTGTCCAAAAAGTCTTCTAAAGTGCAGAAAACACACACCCATTTGTCAAATCCTCTGCAGAAGCATCCACATCAGAGAGAAGCTGTATATGCAACTTTTAAAGCACTGAAAGTGATTCAGTATAGATCCATATACATCTATATTCAAGAAAGATTAGTTTACGTTTTAGAAGCAGTTTCTAAAACCCAGATCAATACTCCCCACAGGATGTCAAGACATTCCTCCCCTCTGAAAGGACAGCCTTGAATCTGAACAATACAAATTCCCAGCAGTTGTTAATCTATAGGTAGATATTAACTACCTAATTGGAAATACTGCATTGTTCAGCAAAGTTATGTCCAAATTCCCTACTCATGGGCAGTCCAGTCAAAGCAGTCAAAAAACACACAGACAGTTAATCTGGGGTAAAAGTTGGTTTTAGCAAGAGCAGGAACAGCCATACACAAATAACCCTCTTGGAAGAAAGTAAGGGAATACGCTAAGAGATCGTATGCAATTTTCTCATCCATTTGGCCCAACTTACCAGGCTTATTTCCACTCCAACTCTGAAAACACACATGCCACTCACTGTCATTCCCCAGCTACTAAGAGTTTGCTCTGTCAGTGCTGTCTGACTAGAATATGGAAGTTGAAGCTTTCCTGCTTCCCAAGTCCACTTCCATTCCTCTTCACTTGCAGAATTTAAAGTTAGTTTGTTTACTGCTCCCTCTCCATTTCAGTTACGTCACTCAAGTAGATTGCTTATCTTGTAAGGTGCTCCCAAAGGGTTATACATGCACTGACTTGCCCTTTATTGAACTGTTTGTTTGTTATTTCTTATGAACTGAAAAAAGAAACAGGAACTGAAACTGCTTGAGCAGCAAGCTTCTACATTTTTAATTTCATTTCTATTCACCTGAAAGAAATTTGATAACCCATTTCTTCATACTCAACAGCCAGTTATAAAGGGCATAGGTAGATCATAATGTCACCGTGAAAAGTACTGCAGGGAACAATGCACTGTATTTAACCATGATTCCATCAAGAAAGCAAAGCCTCAGCCCACACCTCACTGGGCTGTGCTCCTGTGTCTGTAAGCTAGCACTTGCAAGACAGTGTGAAGAGATGATGCGATGCTGCCGCTTCCCCTGCCTTCAGCCATGACTCCCAAACCCTCTTCCTTCCAGCAGGGCTGCTGCAGACTCCTGGTAAGCAAAGTGAAACGAGCTGAAAACAAACCTTGACAAAGTCACTCTCCCCCAGTTCAGTTCCTGGAATCGTACAGTTGCAGAGACAAGGACAGAAGAACTGTGATGGCAAAACACAGAGGGGAAGACATAGGACTGCTCTAGCCCCAGCTAACTTGGATCAGCTGAATCTACTGCCAAATTACATCTCTAACAAGAAATTACCCCAGTCAATCTAATGAATGCCTCAGTAACACCAAAGATGTCTCTTTCTCTCACTTTCTCTGCCACACGATCCCACGTTGCCATCTTGAACTCTCTGGCCCTGCTGCCAAGCTGATCCAACTCCCTGATGCAGCTGGGCTTCTGCTCAGCAAGCAGAGAGCAGAGCCAGCACATGGGGGACTCTGCTGAGCACCAGAGAAAAAAGTAAGAAGGGAAAGTTCAGGGATGAGAGATGTAGGAAAAGGACTGTTGAAAAAACAGAACACCTTCCCTCTGGCAACAGTGGTAAGTTACCACGTTTAACTGTGCTTTGTCCTCAGTAGGGAGGTGAACAAGCACTTAAAAAAGCTGCAACAGCATGACAAGCACCTGAACAGAGAGAAGGCAATTCACTCAACACCAACCCAAGAGTTTTGTCAACGAAAATATGGGAAAGTAGAACGAGGAAACAAAATAAATGGAAGGAGATAAATGAGGATAAGTTAAACTGGGAAAAGGAAAAGAAAATAAAAGGAGAAAAAACCCCAAAAACTACTATTTTCAGAAAAAGGAAGCGAAAACATTTAGAAACCCTTACAGGCACAAAACCTCACAGCTCTCACACACAGAGAGGGAGTCCTAATGAAGGCATGACTTTAAATGCATCTGTAAAAGCATATTATTCCTAAGGAGAAGCTGAAGAGATTTTACTAGAAGTATAAACAGCTGAGTTTCACACACGAGTTAAAAACACAGGACAAATGGTAATACTGGAAGCACTGTCAGATAAACCCATTATGGCTAAGCACAGGGAAAAGACATCCTGATTAGAAGGCTGGGGGGAGACAACTGTGCAACAACTCTGGCTGCCAACATCCAGGTTGCTACAGGTGAAGTAGAACACATTTAACAATAAATTTCACACACTCCTCAAAGAAACGGCTCAGTATCTCAGAAAGCAGCGCAAGACATCCTACTGCAGGTGCTAGATGCACATTCTCAAGCTAAAAAAGTTTATCTGTAATATACAGATGATAAAATGAAGCACTATAAAGAATCAGAAAAGAAACACCAGCCATGTTTAACAGGTTTCTGTGAACCTCTGAGCAGCACTACCCTTGACTCCTGAAAGTAAGGAGTAATCTAGGATCCCTGGGTCCAGAGGCAAGGCAGGCAGCAGCCAGCACACTCACTTCAGAGGCAAGCCAACACTCAAGTCTGAAGCTGTTTCTGTTTCATATTAAACCACCATTGCCTAAAAGGTGCAAGATCCATGTGTGGTTGTGGAGCAGCCTCAATGACCAGCTGTACATTTGGCACTGTGTCTGCAGGCTGCTCCTCAAGCGCTGCTGGGCTCTGTAAAGTTCACACACAGCCCACGTACCCAACACACAGTTCTGAACTTCAGTCAGGGCAAGGACTGGAAGTTCACTGCTGCAAAGACAACTCCTTTTTTGGACCTGCTCTCAGATGAGGACAAAAAGGGTACAGAAGAAGGGCCTCTACAGGGCAGAAGGCTATGTGTTTTCCCACCACAAGTTTTTACTTGTTTTTAGAAGTTACTTTTTTTTAGCTCACCTGTGATACTTTTGCCTTCCAGCTATCAAAGAATAAGTAATTTTGTAAAGTCTGTACTCTAACTACAGAAAATTGAAATAAACTGAGAAAGACTGGTTCATGAACACTAAATTCAAATATCTCCCAAAGGCTTCAGCAACACTCTAATCTACAAGCTCTACATGAACTTTTATGACATTATAAAGTAATTCATCTGGTCCTACATAAACACAGCTATTAAATAAGATAGCAGTAACTTCGTTATAAATCATTCCAAGCAGCTTGAAGAGGCTTGAATGCAGACTCCCAAATGCCACAATGCAAACAATCTATTTACTTTGTCACCTATAATCCAAAACAAAAGTCACTAATATCACAAGATTAACTATGTGCAATCAGGTTTTAACATGATTGTTCACAGTATTTTCTTACAAAGTCCTCTTTTTAATGTGTTGTTTAAAATTTTATAACAAATTCCCTTGCATAAATGCCATATGCCCAACAGGTTACAATGGCACTTGAAATGCAGTGCATTTTCTAGCTACAAAAATCACAACTGAATCACAGATACGTTTTACGTGCCTGAGACAAATGCACAGGAGTCTGTTCACCAAAGAAGCAACTCATTTTAACAGCATTACTTCTCTGCAGCTTTTTAAACTAACCTGACAGGAAGAATCACTTCAATACTTACTAAGGAAACACAAAGTGAGATTATGCACTTCAGTCTAGGGCTCAGTTCCTTCCCATGTGGCCAGGGAAGTCAAATGGTGATAAATACAGCAAATCAGTGTTCTAAAGGCTGCCTTTATCACCACTTTGGTATTTTGGTCAGTTATTTTCATCTCTGTTGCAAACCACATGGAACGCAGATAAACTGAACAAATTCTCTGGAAATTAGTCAGTTAACTCCTAAAACTATCCATAGTATTAACCTTCATAAGATAATCTCATCTTCTCCTAAATTCTACTCCCTAGGAATCAGGAGGGATTTTTCGATACACAAAATTATACCAAATCACAAAAAAATTCCCTTGGAGGTAGCAAAGAAGTTAGTGCAGTTGGACTTTCCAATGTAAGGTGAACTCAACCAAGCATCCAACACAGATGTTTGGAACAGTATCAAACTTGAGAAGGCAGCAAGGCACTGATAGTGATAATCTGAATTTAGCACCAGCAAAAATGCAGAGAGTACTGCACTAAGTTTATTAAACATGGGGGGGGTGTATTTATGAACAAACTGCCTCAGCAAATTGTCTCTGTCATGAAATACACAGGACTGACTAACTGACTCAGTTTTGTACAACTGAGCTCAACTCTTGCACAAAAAATAAAGGCACAGAGGGGTTTATATGGCTCTGTCTTACAATTCAGAAGATACCATAGGTCACACAAAATGAGTAACTGACTTCCTGCACTTTATTCTTCATCTTTCTCATTTGCTCACAGGCCTTCTGATGAACTCTAAAATATCAATTTTTTTTTCTTCTTTTGAAACAAGCTTCCATGATGAGGATGGGAATCTACTTATCTAATTCATGTAGACCTTGGAAGATGCTGTGATAAATCCATCAAAAAAAGATTTTTGGTTGAATAAAATTCCTTGATTTGTTCTTAAATTATTTTTTTACTGCAATGACTAACTGTGTATTCAACTGGTATGCTGAATACAAGATATCTATGACAAAGGCAATATCTCCTTTCTGACAGTGCACAATCTCTAAGTGTGCTTTGACAAGCCATCTACCCGAATATCAGATATTTCTAAATACAGTATCTTCATGTTTTGAAATAAAGAACAAGTGCTCTTAATTTCTTCCAGTATCAAGAAATTTAAAAATAACAAATATGGCTTTAAGCTCTTACTCTAAAGCTGCTAGACTTCCAAGTCTCCCTCTTTCCTCAATACAACACAGTTTTCCTTCCTCTGCCTAAGTTTTCCATGGGCCATGAACTAATGACTGTTTTCAACTGCATTTCACCTTTCTCAAGACAGTGCAAGTCTGTAGTTTAAATACAGACATTTCTACAGCACTGCAACATTTCTCTCCTAAACAGCCTGGAAATAAAAGAAACTCTTAAATTTCATTCTTCCTCATTTAGCCAATCTGTGAATCTAACCATCCAATCTAATAATCCAAAGTGTGTATCTTACACAATTTCTGCATCTCAGGCTTGTAATACAACTTTATAAAGGAAGTATATCCACTACATTCCATGAAATGACTGTGCACATGCGACCTCTCCTGAGAAGTGATGCCACTATTGCCATCTGAGAAAACACCTCCATCACTTCAAAAGAGGACAAAAGTTACCATTCAACTGGTGCAAAAAAGGAAAGAATATTTAGAAAGTTTTTATGGGAAATCAAAAATTAAGTATTTGTGTGATTAATGAACACACATTCCCTTATCATCTTTTATCAGAACTATCTTAAGTAGTTTTACCATTCCAGTAGTGATGCCCCCCACAAAATGCAGAGCAAATCAATGCACTTTGCACTCAAAGAACAGAGTTCTAAACCTCTGAACCCTAAAATCGTGCAGGTTCAGTTCCATGGACACTGAAAGGAACTCGGGGCCGGTACTGGGATAACCGAGCCTGGCTGCTCGGTAAGGTGCAGGAGGGGACACTGCCAGAAGGAGAACGCCTCGCTTCCAGCGTCTCCCCCTAGGCCCCAGCTGTCCGCGGCCCCGCGGGCAAACCCGGGCGGCCCGGGAGGGGAAGGGAGGACGCGCTGCGGCCGCGGGAGGGGCCCCGGCCGGGCTCCCCCGGCGTCCTCCCGGGGAGGAGCGGGGCAGAGGCCGCCGGACCGCGGGGACGGGGCTGTGCCCCCTCGCAGCCGCAGGGC
>VYXD01004234.1:1099716-1152010 GCA_013397195.1 Hylia prasina | reverse complement strand
CCGACCTGCTCTCCGCCCCCCGCCGTTCCTGTCAGGCCCGTAAACATCCCGGCATCCCCGAGGATGGGGCGGGGCGGCCGCCGGGCCCCGCCTCGCTCCGCTCCCTCCGCCCGGCCGGAGGCGCGGTGTCCGCCGGGGTGGCCGCGGTCGGTCCCGCCCGGTCCCGGCCGGCCGGGTCCGGCTGTGCGCAGGGAACTCGCAGCTGCCGTGGAAATGACCGGAGATGTAAATGCCGTGGGACAAGGGAGTGCCCGTCCCAGCGTGTTCGTGCCATGGAGCACGGCGGGGCCCGGGCACTGCGGTAACGCAGCGGGCACGGGAAGCGCCGCTCGCCCTGGGCCGAACCAGGAGCGACCGGGAGCGGGAGGAACTCCAGCTCCGGCCTCTGGAGCGGGGACCGGCCCTCCTGCTCTGAACTGCACTGCTCTAAGGCTTGGGCCCTGCCAGATTTGAAATCGCAGCATGCCAGACTTGCTCGTTTTGTGTATGAGTTGTGATACTCAATCTGCCAGACATTCGATATTGACTGAGTACATCAGCTGGAAGCGACACAAACTCCTTTTTTGCTATAGTGGGAGAAATAAAAATGACGGGAGCAAAAAAGAACAGACTCTTGGTGCGTCTTGTTCCACCAGCTTTTACTTTGCAACAGCACTGGGTTTAGGTAGATTAAAGAAAAAAAAATAAAGAATTTCAGAATACTGCTGTTTTTCAGGTTCCTTAAAGTTTACCGTGCTTCAGTGCAGGGAAAGGTAATTACCTATGCAAAAGTGATGCCTTAAGAATCCATGATGGCAAAAAAGTACGAACGCTGACCAGCTTCCCCTGTAAGGACATGGATTACTGTGATCAAATAACTTTTTCCTCAGGTGTAGAAGCTCTCTGTAAAAGACACTCTAGTAATTTTAAAACGAGAAATCAGTGATTTAAAACCATTTTTAATCAGATACTTGATTTTTCCAAAGCAAAACTTAAGCTCTCATAAGGGTTGGAGGTTTTGCTGCAGTTTTTCCCTTGTAACAGGTAAAGTAATACTTGATTTAAGCCTTGCAAAAGAAGTAGAAAATGGACCAGTGTGTCTGGAAAAAGTCTATTCAGTTCCCTGTGTACAAAATTGTATCTAGTTTTGAGGCAAACTTTTCAGCTTTGAGACATCTGCAATGTCTCCAGTGATACACAGTCTAATGAAATTTTAAAGGAAATTATTTTTGTTGGCTCTCATCTCTCTGATTCACTAATCATTCTGCACATTTCCTCTGTATTAGCATTGGGGCATTCCATATCACTGGCCAAATACAGTGACAAGGTGGCTATCTGGGCTGTGGAATCAGACACACCCTATGACCTTTCCCTTTAATGTGCATTTTGTATTTCTTTAGGATAGTCCAAAAGAATTAATTGGAATCATGATTAAGAGGGGGTTTTTTGTTTGTTTGTTTGTTTTTGTTTTGTTTTGGGTTTTTTTGTGGATAAACTATCTTGTAGATGGGGTTTCTTGAACAAGAATTCCCTGGATTGTTTCCTTGTAGAAAGTGCAATACATCAGGGGTCCCCACATACCATAGATTGAAAACTTGTTAGATCTGCCATACAATGTTAAGAAGTTACTTGAAAGAATTACAATCAGCAATTCCACTGACTGTTTTTCATCTCTAAAAATCTCTTCAGTCTCAACCAGAAATGGGGTTGTGTCAGGTAGTCACCTATTTGCAAAACGTCTGATGGAAAAAGGAGAGATTGTTGTTTGGTGTGTAGCTGACCATAAAATACTGAGCCTTATTAGGTCTCATGTTTTCACAGGTAAAGGCAATAGTACTGTCATACCCAGGTATTGCTATTTGCTCCACTCTATTAGATGGAAAATGAGTAATTCACAACCTAGACTTAGGTAGCATTTGGAGATTTCTCTACATTTATGCATAAAAAGAGAATACCCAGGGCTTGCTTGCCTTTTTTATGGTAGGTTTCTCACAATCTTCCTTTGTTCAAACTGACTGTATTTGATTTTTTTTTCTTTCATCCTATTTTTATACTCACTGCTCTTTCATTCTTTTTCTTTGATTTTCTCCATGCTGTTATTTCACTGTACAGTTCCATAATATTTTGACTTCTCTCTTTGGTCACCTGAATCCAATACCTACTTCAGCCTGACATTACCAGCTGATGAAGCATCTTCTCTTTTCTGTATTCCAAACTTACCGTTCTTAGAAGATGGTTGTTTCTTGGTGCTTGGGACTCAGAGAACCTAAAAATGAAGCGTCTGCTTTTAGCTAATTAGTTCATCATCACAACCAGGCAAACAGGCTTTCATATAAATGTAACTACACTGCCCCCATTAAATTTGCAAAGTGACACATCTTCCACAGAAGATCCTCCTTCAAACCTGGGTTGTACAAATGTTTATTTATAGAAGGATGTTTTTCTTTGCTTTTCAATGCACATTCACAGTTAAATAAATTTGTCTAATATTCCCTGTAATGGAGACTTTATATCAAACAGAATCAGAAAGGCAGAAGAGGCTCCAGAAGATCCAGTAGCCTTAGGGATTGTTAAGGAGCAGGCTTATCTCTGGCAAATGCTTCTCTCAGAGGCCAGAGGGGACACTGCCTAACCAACTGGCAAAGGATTAGAGAAAATGGACAAAGACATGCTGGAATTAAGGATCTGTGAGGGAGAACATGGCTTGTTCCCTAAGTCTTACCAACTTCTGAAGGTGTTGGCAGCAAATGCTTTACACCTGGAACTGAACATGCCAGAGACAAAAGAAACAAGGACCTCACTATTTGTCAGTAGATGCTATGCTTCATTAGCCATGCTATTATTAATCTATTTACATTTCAGCATTGATTTAAGAAAGGTGCATCAGTCTTTTTCTGATCATTGAAATCTGTGAATATACATAACCTATAAATATAGTCAGGATTCAAGAATATTAAAAAAATCAAACTACAACAAAGGGTATTATTTGGAATGGCAATGTGACACTTGGATTGTCTCTGAAAACAGTGTCCTTTGTCAGGACTAAGCTGCTAGACTTGAAAGCACCTAGAGAGTGTTAGATACCAACATAAAAATCAACCAGGAATGCAAACCTTTAGCCCAACTCCCTGGATGGTTCCTAACTTGCTTCTGCTGTTATCCAGGGCTCTGTACAGCTGGAGACTCCTGAGATGTTCATTAACAGAATAAACTGAAAACTTGGGAAAAATATAGATTTGAAAACTTTAAAAATTTTTAGCAGAAGAGCTCACTAGGACAGTGGAGGATGGGGATAGATGTCATCTTCAAGGTCACAGAGATAGGAGCATAACATAACAGCTCACTGGTTAACAATTCTTCAGCTTCTTCAAATCAATAAAGTACAGGAAATTAATCAAAAGGAGCAACTGCTCTGCTCTAAGTCCTTGAAGCCTGAAAAGTCTCCCTCTCTCCTGGTTCTTTGTTACTAACAGTAAAAAGGCTAGGATAGCTGCCTGTGACATGGATGGGGAAATGAGAAAGGCTGTGAAGGCAGGAGTAAAGAGATCTCCATTATATTTGCACTGAATAAATATTATGATAGGGCTTTATGCAGAACTCAAGCTTTTTGACAACATAAATCATTAAATGGAGCAATCCAGGGGAGCTTGGAGAGCTCCTGATTTGTATCAAGCAGGGCGCCAGATCTTCTTATGAATTTCTGTATCAAAGAACTGTTTTAGAATTTTGATCATAATATATTCAAATTCAAAAACCTTGTAAAAGTGAAAAGGCCAAATAAACTTACCATAGCAACAGTGAATGTTGAAAAAAGGACTACATAAAATCAAGGAAGTTTGTTAAAAGTAAATTAGGAGGAAATTACCTGTACCAGAGTTTCTGAGTAAGTATTTATCATCTGTCAAAGCCAGTTAGAGCATCTTGAAAAGACCAGCAGAGCTCTACATGAGAATAAAGGATATTATTAAAAAGGAAAAGGAAGTCCTAAAAAAAGGGTGTTCAGATGAGAAAAACAGAAAATAGTGAAACCTCTGGCAAGCTACTTGTAAAACTGTAAAATACAGACCAAAAGCATTTGAAGGAAAATGTTAGTAATGGTATAAAACTTCATTGTAAAACCTCTTCCAAACACATCCGAAGCAGGAAGCCTGCAGGATAGAAAAATGGTTTGCTTATGTGGATGCTTTGAGAAGTTCCTACAGGGAACCCCTTTATACCACAGAAACCTGTGAGAGGTTTTGGAAAGGTAAGTGGAAACAGGGAGCTTGGATGATAGGAGATTGCTGTGTTTTAGTAAAACTTCTCAACAAATCTTCACTAAAATTGCTGAAAGAAATTAAGCTGCATTCCAATACAAAGAAAGGATCAGTACTGAGCTATATTGTGTGCTGTCCAATACCTTTTCCTAAAGTTTGGTTCTATATGCATAATCACAGTTAACTACAGTTCTTTTTTTTCAACATTTTTCTTTGTTCTGGCACACTGCTATTTTGATGTATTATCATAATAAATGTGTTATTTTTTAACTGAAGGAAGAAAATATTTGTATATTTCCTGTAGTGAGCACAGTTAGCCTAACCTAGCTTACTGGTAATAAAGAAAACTTCATTTTGTTGCAGGTTAATTGAGCACAGGCTGATCTGCCCATCCAGACTCCCACTCCATTGCAGCCTGTTGAGCAGGCTTCAGGTCTTTTATACCCCAGTCCATCCACAGCTTCCCTCAGCATGTCCTGGCATTCCCCATGTTCTCTGAGGGCAGGACTACTCGCCCTCATTTTAGCAATGGCAGTAATAGAGTACCCAGGCAGTGAATTCCCATGCAGCTTAGGGATAGTTCTGCCATTCACACAATGGCAGTGACTGTTCAAGAACCAGCAACAGACATATTCATCTGTACTATGGCTTACCTCGGTTCTTCCTGTTTAACAAATATTTATCATAAACCCAAACTGTTCTTCTCAAGATTTTTTTGTTGCTAAGTCATCCTTTACATTTTTCTAAAGGTCCATTTAACTGTTCCATTTTAAACATTACAAATAGAACAGTTTCAGTAACTATGTGCAATGAACTATGTGACTAATCAGTGATGGCAAGGAAATCCCTTTCTATACTTTTCAATTTTTCACCTCCTAAGTTGATGTCCCTGCTCTGAATGCCAGAATCTGAATATTAGTATGTTTTGCTAATGGTAGAAGCTATCCAACTTCTGTCTGGTAATGGTCCTTCATGCATGAAGTTCTTTCACAGAAGCATATTCATCTAAAAGAAACTCTTACATAAGTGGGTAGGCCTTTCAGCTTCCAAATAATTGTTCTGTCTGTTTGTCCAAGGTGGTAGTGTTTACGATATGACACAGGATTAGAAACTGCCTCCAAGTCCATAAACATGTACTTGCCAATAAAACCTGGAAACTGTATATCTGGTGTCACTGAAGTTCAGACTCTTACCCGTGTAAGTTGCTGTGGAGTCATGCTGATTTACACAGCTGAAGACCTCGGCCTTAGCTGTTGGATCTGAGAATTTTAACAAATAAAAAAGAAAGTTTACTCAAGTTCATCCTTTCCTTCAGTAAGTTATAGCTGCTAGCAACTTTGTTGTGCTGGAGACATTATTACTGTAATACTACAAAACCAAAATGCAATATTACGAATAAAAATTCTCAGCTATTACATTTTAAACTAACTAAAGTAAATATCCATGCATATGGGTCCATATGCAGAATCCCATTGGCTTCAGTTGTGCCTAGGAATGAGAATGTGGTGTCTAAAAAGACTACTGAAACTTTAACCATACCTTTAATTTTCCTCTCCCACCTGACTAAATCCCTGGATAAATCAGACGTCCACACCATTGTATCCCCAGTGTTGAGACTCTGGAGTATCCATAGAAGCACCTTACCTTACATGGTAACACAGGTAAAATTTAGAAGTTTTTTAGATATATTGGGATTTTTTAGTAGAAAGTGATAGGTAAGATAAATGCATTTCTTGTCTATTCAGCACACAAGTCAATGAAGCCGCAGACCTTATGGAGATGCATATTGGAATGTAGTGTGTTATCCACTGTCTCATGCACCTGGTAGCTATTCACAGTTTGGGTCTTCTTACCTGAACTCAATAAAATGTACACCTTTGGAAAGGCAGCCTGAGGTTCATGATTAATTAAACATCATTTAGAGTTTACATTTAGTCCTGACACAAGACAAAAAGGTACATACATGGCACATAGGCACTTTGCTCAGAGTCTAAAATTACTTTGACCAATATGTTCTCAATTTCGTTGTTACTTGATAAATTTAATTCAGATCACTTTATTCATTCTTTCCATATAAGCTTGACCAAATTTCCAAAGCTTTTGTTCCAGCCTTTCAGATAGAAACAAAATGAAGATAAACCAGCATTTGTTCTGCTAACATCCTTTCTCTCAGCCTGTGTCACAACTGGTTAGAGTGCAATTCTTCCAAACAAGAATTGTCTCTCAGCATGTCTTTGCACTTTGCCTGGTAGAATGGAGCCTATGCCTGTGCTGCAATGCAAATGAATAATAATTTATGGTGATGTTGGAAGGGTGTTGACAGAAATGGAGCTAACAGCATGAGTGGGGAATAACTGCATTTATCCTAAAAATAACTACTGTCAGTCAAAAAAGCAAACTTAATTTCAGTGCTTAGCCTTTATTAGCTGAAACCTTAGAAAGAACATGATTTTCAGTGGCAATTTTGCTAGAATGAGGACTACAGAATTTTTCTACTGACTTCAGAGCCAGCTTGAGGCAAGAAAAATGCACAGAACAAGTGAAATAAATATTGTTGGCATTTTACAATAAAATGGGGGTACATTTTATAGGTGGCTAGCAGCTTGTAATTACCCTTAATAAAACTAATCCTTTCCCAGTGCTTATTAAAATGTTTCATGTATCAGCAGGCCGTGAAAAGGACTCACTACCAATCTCTTAACTTGCACTAAAACGGAGAGATGTCCACTTGAGTCACAGCTCCCAGTGCCAGTCCTGTTTCTCTGCCTGCTATTGGAATTCAAAGCCTCTGAGGGAATTAAAACTAACACATTAGTTCCTAATTAAATCCAAAAGGGTTGTGAAATGTAACCAAATAACTTTATAGTATTTCTTGGGAATATGATCTCAGGAGGATAAGGAAGGAGGAATGGCTTTCAGTTAATGATTTTCCCTCTTCTAACACATAGGAAGTGTCTGCAATGTTCTTTTGACCCCTTTTAATTTCTTCAAGGGAAGTATTTGACTCTTCAAGCTTCTTCCTACAAATATATTTTTAAAAGTTCCTGCAGGTTTCTAATAATTTAGTAGGATAAAGAAGTACAGTCATTACTATAGCAGTCCTTTTTTCTTCAATTAGTATTTCTAATCACATTAGACATGTTTTCAGTATCCAGAGAGGATGCCTGATCCCTACAGCTATCGTGAACTATTAACTTTAATTAAAATTTACAAGTCTAATGTTGTTACATCTGCTAAAAGCATTAACTGCCATGTTAATTACCAAAATGTTAATGTTGCGTTAAAATATGAATGTTCCCTTTTGACAGTTCATCTGTGGTTTAATTATTTATTTTTGGTAGAATATCTCCTCAAAAAAACAAAAAGGCGTAAAAGCAGAATGCTAACTGAAATAATGAGACATAATGGGAAAACGTCATCTAGGAAGAAAACTTAATACTTTAGAATACCAGTTGATAGCAGAAATTAATTTGCATTCCTTGCTGTGTCAAAAATAAATACATAGCACTTGTGTCGTGTCTAAGATGTTATTTATAATTGCAGTACATTCTTCTGCTTTTACTTGATAGGGATGTCTAATGTGCAGGACAAGTTCTTAAATCCGTGTGGTTCAGCAATGTCATTGAGTTGGTGCTACAATAAAAACTCCCCCCAGAAAAAGATTTCTGGACTTCACATCAAAAACTTTTTTGATTTCTGAAGGGTTCCCCATATAACTCATTTCAAAATAGATTTACAAAAGGAAATGCCTAGTACTCAGTTCTGAAGTTACTGTACTCCCTGTCCCAAGAGTACAGGATCAAAGTGGAAGTCTTTTTAAATCACTGCAATTAGTAACAAGCATAGCAAGACTTTGCAGTGGCTCATCTTAAGTAAACAGAAATTGCTGGTTAAAGTAAAGCTGTCTCTTGTTATATTTCATGGTACAATACTCCTCTATCATATTATTCTTAAAGGCATTGTCACTGAACTTAATAAACAAGAAAGTTCTGACAAACCAATGTTAAATATAATTGTTACGTGTTTCATCTTGAATAATTATTTTAATAACTGAAGTTAACAGTCTGCCAAGCAATTTCTTAATGTGATTGTAACTAGGTACTGTTAGATTTTTATGCCATCTCTATTTTTTAGTTTTGCATGAAAAAATCTTAATTTTGCCCATAGATCTTCTATGGTACATGCCAGAGGCACGTTCCTCACTCTGTACTCTGTTGAATGTTGGAAGTAGGCAGCTGTTTAGTGTCAAGTGCATAATTGGGTTTGTGGGTGGAGGAACATACATTTTTAGAGATCAGATGTCCAGTTCCCAGATTTGTATGGTTTATTAGGAAAACAAACATTTTTAAATCCCCAAGTAAGACCACTGCATGTTGTCAGCAGACATTGAGGTAGCAGGACAGCATGCATAACACCTCTCACTTCACCACAGCCTGCCCTCTTCTGATGTCCAGACTTTCTCTCCACTGTATGGTGGAATTAGTTCCAATCATAAAACAGGAGTTTTCATACAACATATTTAGAGTTCTTCTTAGAGGTGGGTATTGTACCATGGTAATGGAATTCTACATGAAAAATTGCATTCAGTTGTCATTTCAAGTTAACATTGTAAGAGAGTGCTGCAATAAATCCTCACCTGTTTTCCACAGAGTTTGGAGAATTTGCTTCCCACTTCATTTGCAGGGTCATTAATTAAAAAAAGAGCCATTGAATGATCTGGCCTGAAGCAGAGAAAGGCTCTGCAGTCTCCCAGATGTTCAGAGCCTGGATTGGTCAGAGTTTATAGAATATGTCCACATATAAACCCCCCAAAAGCCCCAAAGAAACAAACAAACAAACAAAAAACTAATCCACATGTTCAAGCACAGATGTCTGGTTAAGTTCTATGAGCCCTATTGCAGGCACATTCAGCAGGACCAGCGATAACATTTACTCTGGTGTGCTCTGATCCTGAGGCTTTTTTAAAAAGTACTACTTCAAACAGAAGAGATTTCCATTTAAAAATAATAGTGGTTATTATTTTGAAGAATGTAACAAGTTGCTGAAGAAATGTTTTCTAATCGTCTGCCAGAAAGCAACTTATCTCCTGGGCTTTGTTTGCTTGTATAGATTTCATTGCCTGCAGCAATACTTCTTTAAGTCAAGTTTACAGAAACTTGTCTCTCTTGGGGAGATGAATATCCTTCAAAGCTCATTATTTATTTGGGAATATTCAAGCACTCTAGAGAAGACAAGGAAATAATTCAAATGATTCATTTGCAATTAATCTGACACTAACTTTTGTGCTGCAGTGTTCCAGCTTACATAACATCTTGCAAAGGTCTGTATTACCAACACTCTTGGTGCATGGAATTCACCCCTCTCTTTCAGTGTCACAGTTCTTACAGCATGGGAAAATTACTTAACTCCTTTTCTAAACAAAAAAAAAAAAAAAAGCACATTTTTTATCTGGTGGCTTGTGACTGCTTTTTTGACTGTCATTGTAAAGTAGAGTGTAAAGGATAATGCTGTGCAGCCACTGATATACACAGACAAGCCAGAAGCTTCCCTATTCATTTATGCAATTTTCAGAACTCCTTTCATTTTGTGAAACGGAAATAAATAAATCAACACCACTGTACCACGCCCAGAGAGTAGCTCCAGCAAAAATGTTGCCTTTTCTCAGTTACTGTGATTAAGGTAAAGCCAGAGCTTATTCAAAGATGTAGCATCAAGGAAACAGAGTGCCTCCATTCAACAGGTTTTGATTTGTCAGAAAATGTACATTTTTTTAAAAAAGCAACTAAAATAATTTGTGTTTAAGATCTATGTCTGCCTTATAATTTGCATATCTTCTCTGCCTACATTTTAATTTTTTTTTTTCTATAGTGCCTATACTATGAAACTTCAAAATATTTCTGTCATTCCCTTCACCAACCTTTTGGTGAAGGATACTGCTCTGAGTACACTGTAATAGCTGGCAATCACCCTGGCACATCATCCACTGAGAAACTCTTGTTGGACTCTAAAACAGTGCAGTCTTATCATTAATAGTTAATTAAAAGGCCGATGTAAGGCTATTATTTTATGTTTTCTTTGAAGATGTGTTCACAACAGTTTTTATCCAGGAAAGCATCAACAGGGCAACTGCTCAGTTTTGCTGTGCAGAACATTTTGATGAGTGATGGACAGCTTCAGCAGTAAACCTTTTTTTGACCTCTCTTGCAGACATGTATACATTCTTGAATGAACATAGAGAAAAGCACTGCATTCTTAAAATGATAATAGAGTTCTGGAGCTCTGCTACAGAATCACTGCTGTTATAAATCTAGATTTACTTTAAAGAGAGTAATATTGACCTCACATACCTGATCTCATTTACAGAGATGTCCAATGTGTGACTATATAAGATCACATCTAACATCAAGGGGCTGATTTATGGAGGACCACACTATTCACATATTTTAATTTGGGCACATGATTTATGCAGCTTCCAGAACATTACAGGTTCATGGTACTATATATATCGTGGCACAGCTGGTCTGTAGCTGGACAAAATAAATCTGGCCATAACAAATCCAATTTGGCTAACCTGGCTCATTCTAGAAACAAGTCCCTGGGTGAATAATGGAACTCATACAGGGACTCAGCCAATCATGGTCAGTCCAGAGGGCAGACATATCCCTGGGAGCTGGGCAGTGTTAAAACCCAGACCACTCAGTTGTCTGGAGTTTGGAACTCCCAATATAAGAAGGACACAAACAGTAAAACCTGTTGTTTGCTGATGACCCTCAGTGTGTACCCTGTCATGTGCCTGTCTCCAACCCACAACTCTCATGTAACATATATATATATATAAAGTATTATATGTACAATAGAAATTAACAAATCAGAAATAAATACATTAAAAGTGTTGTTTCAGGGCAAGGAATACTGAAAACAAGACCTTAAATTTCAAAAGTGAAATGTGGGCTCATTAAAGCTGAGGGAAATTTTCGTTTATTGCTTTGTGACCCAGATTTTCCTTTAAAAACTTAATTTCCACCTAACATCATGCTTTCTGTTCTAATTAATTATTCTTCTGCAATTACCCCAAGTAATAATATAGCAATGGAAAAAAACGATGCTTAGCAGACATCTTCCATCAGTCATTTTTAGATCTGAAGCTTATGCAATTGGATTGTAATTTTGGAAAACATAGCATCTGCTTAATGAGGCAGTGCTTTAATGTTTAGTAAGTCTAATCTTTTAGATTCTTAAAAATTTTTTGTTCTGCATTTCTCATCTGAAACATTGAAAGCTTTGCATCATCTCCTCACCTGCGCTAAGCTTTAGAGACTCTCAAGGCTATATGTGGGAGTAATGTCACCCCTTTTTTTTGTGGTCTCACTAAATAACAGTGTTAATCACTCTCCTACAAGCATCTTACACCCAGTGTACTAAAAAATACTCTTGGTTTGCTCAAAGCTTCTTATGAGATACTTCAAGGACACATACTCCATGCATACAGTCCATTCACAATCTTGATAATGGGATACAGCAGCATTTAAATGAAACTGCAAGGAAAACAGGGCACTATTCCACCTGCCTGAACTTACTTTACTAACTGAACCTGTCAGGGTGTTCCTGTTATTTACTTAGAGCAGATTTAATGTAGCATAATGCTCCTACATCTGCAGCGTTTTAGGTAAACCTACACATACAAACTTAATAGAAGTCAAATACTTATTTTACAATATGTATACAAAAATAGGAGCACTATATTATATATATATAAAATATAATAGGAGAATATATATATTCTTACTAAATATTCTCATTAAATATCTAGAAATGTACCATTTCCTGTTCTATAAATTTCATCCCATCAATGATCCAACGCACTCAAGACCCATTACTAGTGCCTTTGTTTCTTTTACCTAACCAATCCCCCCCATCTCAGGTTTATTCTTTTAATCCTACACTATGCAAGGAAAAATGGAAATCTGGTGGGGTTTCCTTTGTAAGTGAAAAACTGAATAATAGTTTTGGCCCAAGTACTCCACAAACTACTGCTTCATCTGGCATGACATGATGGCTGAAATTGCATTTGGAGGCTTCATGGACTGCTCTCCCTAAAAAAATACAAGAAAATATGTATGAATGAAAACTTTGTTCCAGCATATCCAATTTACAGGAAGTCAGAGCAAGCCAACAATGACTTTCCTGCTCCTGTTGTTGCTCACTTTTCACCTTTTTCCTAATATAATAGTCATTTCAATTACACACAAGCTGGTGAATAAAATCTATACAGATACACTGACTATCCCCTGTTGTTCACTCATGTTCAAAGTACGTTGTTGTTAACTCCTTAGTCCATCTGATTGCATAAAGGTTGCCAATTATATATTCAAAAAATATTAAATTAACAAATGTAATTATTGTAGCCTATTAAATTACTAAAATATGAGTTTAGATCTGTGGATCAATAATTAAGAAAACATCAAAGAACAGAAACCCAGAGAAATCAAATAGGGTACATTAATTTGCCCAGAAAAAGACTTTCCTGTTTTCAGTATTTCCCACAAGTGAGAACAAGTTATAAGTTCAGAAAAAAAAAGAAAATGCCCAGTCTCCCAGTAATTTTCTGCAAAACTTCAGCTATGTAGGTAATTCAATAGGAACATTAAAAGGGTGGAGGAGCCATCCTCATGTTCAGCTTTTAGGTCTAATAGAAGGAAAGGAGGACACAATTTTCGGCTGAAAATCTGATCATCCAAAGTAGGTCTTAATTGTTAGAGTAAAGGACTCTGTACAGTGTTATTAATAAAATAACACTCTTTTGAAGTGTGGGATGCAGAAATATTGTTTGTTCCCTCTAACATTCTACATTTCCTTTTCATACAAACTTGCTGTAACAAACAGAAAGAGGACAAATTTCTTCCTTTTGGAATGCTGCTTCCAAAACCCCACTCCAATGCTCCTGAACCATTGCCACAGACTTAATAAATTCCAGAGACCACTGGGAGCAATGTTTGGAAACACTTCAACAGATGAACCACTTTCTGAGAACAGAAACCTTTGTTTCAAAAACACATTCAATACAAGCTGATTCACAGAAGGCCTGAATTTAGAGCCTCCTCTCTTTTCCAGACTCAGTCCAAAGAGACAAAACTTGGAGAGAAAGGTTGGTGTAATGATTGAGATACAAATTAACAAAATATATAGGAAACATTGGTATGCATCTGCACAGATACGAGAATAAAAATTAACATTCATTCATTCAAAGCTGCTTCTGCTTTCTGACAGGTAATAATGATTGTTAATGGGACTGACATTTCCACTGTACAATCAAAATATATTCTTCAAACCTATCACATAATTAACATTACTTACACACAATTCACATCAAATAACATCAAATTAGAAAGACTTATGGGGGTAGTGAATAGCTTCCTGAAAAACATCTTGTCCAGGTGTTGACTGAGCCCTGATAACACTTGCAGGGCTCCTCTCAGCCAGGCAAGTCCGCAGTGTGTTCTGCCACTGCGAAGAGTAAAAGGCTGCACACGTGAACACAGGACTCACAGGTGCACATTTTCCTTGGTGCACATTTTCCTGACAAGGACAGTGATTGATTAGCCATACAGGAGGTATGTTCCTGCACTGTAATCCACATGAAATAGCAAGAGAGGCAGGATCAAGGTTCGTATCTTTAACCCGATTAATGGCTTGGTGTTGCCCAACATTAGGCAAGACTATAAAGGAGTTCATGTTCTTAATTTCTTTATTATCTTTAATAAATCACATACTTGATGCAAATTTGTTGCTGATGTTGGAGACAGGAATGCAACAGAACATACTTAGTTCATGCAGCAACAGCTGAAGTTTATTGCTGGGCTGCCCCTTTTATAGGGGCCTCAAATTTCCCGTTCTTACAGAGGTGATTGGTTGGGGTCTGAGCTCCGCCCAGCTCACTGGCCAATGAGATGGGTGCATTCATGGTGCAGTGGGATTGGCTGAGGTCCCCTGTTGGAATTTGAATCTGACCTCTCATTAGCATGTCCAAGCTCTTCTATTCTCTAAGGAGCTTAGCGTGGTGCAGTTGGTATTTGTTATGGCTAATGTTATCTGAATCTGCAGACCTGCTGTACCTGGCACACAAATTCTATTTTTCCATTCAGTAAGCTTCTCACTCATTCTCTAGAACAGAGACTGACCTATGCACAGATGTTTCCAGAAACACTGCACCTACTACATATAAACATGTCAGCTGTGTGCTCTTGGTCAGCCAGACAGGAGTTAACTGTGTGGACTCTGCTAAACTAGAGACATGATGGTCTGCAACAGCTTCCCACAGGAACAGTCAGGGGAAAAGCCCAATTACTTTTAATGTGATGTTTGGTCATTACATGAACATCATTTTGAGCTGTAGTGCCCAAAACACAAACTTGGGAAGTGTCTTCCCAGCCTAGAGTTTGTATGGTTGGGAGGAACCTTGCAGACAACAGCGCAACCATTTCCTGTTCTTAGAAGAAACTTGATATATTTTGGGGGGTTGCAGTGGGAGAAGGAGGGGGAATAGAGGCTGCTATCAAGTAGTTGTTAAAAACATGCTAAATAAAAGTTCTAGATTAAAAAAAAAGAATCTTCTTCTACAGTCTTTGATGTTGCCAAACATTGATTGTGAATTGAACAAGGAAAAAAAAAAAAAGCAAGCTGAAAATGTGCTGTCAGGATTTTTATAACACCAAGCTTTTTTATGATTTTTTAATGCTCCAATGACAGATATATGAAAATGAGTGCAAAATGCAGAGAAGAAAGAAAATAAAGCCTCAGTTTAGAAATTACACAGACAAAGAAGAAAGTATAATTTCCTAGCACTGACGACAGCATAAGCATGAAGTAACTTTCAGGAGAATTATTTTTGCAAAACACCAGTATGTTTCACATGCTTTGGTTTCTAATATGTCATTGTTAAATCAAAGAGTACTTTTTTTTTTTCCCCAGGCATGTAGAAGAGTTAAGAAATATGAAACAAATTGTAACACTACCACTAAGGCTTTAAAAAAGAAAATAAAGTTACTTATTTTATATTATTCATCTAGATCACGCCAACAGATAAAATAGCCTACAGATTTCCAGGACAGTAGATAAGCATGCACAAAATATGGCAATTAAATCTTGCATCAAAGTTTATGTAAAGTGTAATTATATCTGGCATTTCAGTTTATCACTTTTTGAGGATTTGTGCAGGAGATAGGTGGCACACAAGCCATATCTTCCTACTGAATCTGAGCAGGACTAAATTGCACTCCCTTTAGTCTCTGTTTCCAGTTCTCATTTTGCACAACAGGCACTAAACAGCTCAAACTAAATTTTAGGAAAATTGCATACTTACGCTTTCTTAAATCTTGTCTCCAGAATGTTTTTCCAGTCTACCTATAGTGGAATAATCCATGTGTGGATCACTCAAGAATAAAGAAAATTAATTAGGATTCCTAAATAGGAAATTATTTAGGATTCTTTTATTTAAAACATTGCATTTATATCACAGAAATATATCTAAAAATATGTTTTTATTGGGACTTCAACAACTCACCTTCTCAAAAAGAAATATCCCATGCATCTGACCTCAAACTGCCACTGACAAAGTCATAAGCAGGTTGCCAAACTCCATCTCCTGAATATTGGGAATGCCAATTAGGAGTAGCTAGAGTACATCACAAATATATTTCTCAAACATTTCTAAAATTAGAAGTAGTCATATAAATGTTAGAAAAGAAATTCTCAATGAATGAGGCAGAAAATGAGGACCGTTGAAAGAGGTTCATGCTACCATGAAGAGAAACAATCTTTCCTACTACTGGTTCCTGAGTTTTAAACTGTCAAGGAAAAAAAAATACTGAAATATGTGGCCCAAGTTTACCTTCCTCAAAACTATCATTTAGTTTGTTTAACTAAAAAAAAAGCCTTTTAAAATGTTAAGTAATTTTGATTTTTACTGCCTGTGAAATCCACTCTTACATACCTGTCAGCACTCCAGGCTACCTGAAAAACGTGGTGTAACAGCCCAGCCATAACAGTTACTTCATATCAGAACTGGGTATTTCCAAAGTGATTGAAGAGGCTAAAATGTAGTCTAAGCCCAGAATGAAGCTAGCACGGTGACACCTCAGTTTTTCCCACTTTCATTTGTGTTGTCTTGTATTTGCATTTTTAACATGAAAATAACTCCAAGGGGAAAACCCTCCATAATATATTTGTTGGCTGCCAAAACAATAATTCTGAAAATTCTGTAATGAAAAGGATATAAATTCCAGAAGCAGTTTCTTGTAGTAACTGTTACAAGTTTCAGTGTTGGAAGTACTCTAAGATCCACCTGTTGATTATGTGCTGTGTGTTTCTCTTCCATGGCATTTCTCTTGCTTTGGGAAGCCTGGATGGATGGTCCAGCGAAAGTCTGTGATGGATCTCCCTACCCAGGAGAGTCCCCTGCAGTAAAGGTTTGTCCTCTCCCCTAGATCCCCACAAGACTTTGGGATCAGCAGCCCTGTCCACACTCTTCACCACAGCCTTGGTGAGCAGTCATCTTTCTCTTCTCCTCTTCTGGTCTTAGGGAAGGGAACTTTATACCATCCTGGCTCCAGGTCAAACCTTCCTTCCAGGAATAATTTTTCAAAACAGAGGCAAGGGAATCCTTATGAATTCCCAAAAGAAAGAAAACAGGGGGGCTGGAACATAGCACAGAGATACTCAAGAAGGTTTAAGGAAGCTGGGTCAGCCCTGGAATCAGCAAAGGCCCTAATGCAGGCTCACTGAGGCGGTCTCTGCAAGGGCACTGGAAAGATTTAGTCATTAATTACGTGTGGAGGCAGCCTGCCCAGGGCACTGCGCTGTGACAGGAGACAGAAGGACCCGGTCTGTGCTCTGTGGCTGATCTGCCTCATGACCATGAACCACTTTGCCACCTCTCCTCCCCTCCTGAATCTGTTTGCTCATTGCGAGGGTGGGGTTTTTCGTGGCAGCAAATGTTTTTTTCACAGGTGAAATCCTTGATGTGCTGCAGTCAACAGTAAATCTCCAAGCTCCAGGCATTCCAAGTTTTAATTCTGTGCATTCATAAACTGGTTAGCATGCTGAGGGCCCTACTTCAGTTTCTAGGTGCAAACAAATTATAGCTATAAAAGATCTGTTAAATCATAATTTTAGAGCAAAAGCAATGGAATCTTTCATAGGTAGGAGGGTGTGTTTATTTATCCATATATTTGATTAATCCCAGTTACCATAGAGAGGAAAGCAATTCTTTAATAATAAAAAAAGTATATGAAAAATAGGTATAACACTTTTCCCTTATCCCCTGACTAGGCACACATCAGACATATCAACAGCATTTATTAGAACCCAGACAATGTGAGGCACTTGGAAGAGGAAGGAGAGAGGTTAGGAAACAGGAAAAAAGAAAAGCAGATCACAACTTTGGACAACATTTGAATAGTTTGGAATTGCTTTGAATACTGCACTCTGAGCTGTTGAGGTATGACAAATTTGGGCTTTGTTTTAAACTGGTGTAGTCTGCTGTTACTGAGAATGCTTTTAATAATTCAACTCAAAGATATCCTTTAGGGTGACATATTGCAAACATGCTTTCTGTTTTGTTTTCAATTTTGCTTTGTTGTTGGCATTGCAATGTAAATATGCACCATGTTTTCCTCTGCATATTCCTCATTATATTCATTTTAAAGTCTTCTCTATGCAACATCTTCTTCCCAGCACCAGAGCATACAGGAATATATTGTCTCTATTCTGAGTTTGGCAATGAAAATATTCTTAGTGGTTTAATTATACAAGGGTAGAAATTGTGGCGGCGGGCAACAGCATCTGAAATTCATTAGCAAACCTCTGAGATGACTTCCTGAGTGGGCCGCAATGAAGTGTGGAATGAGCAACTGATCAGCAGGGGTGGCAAAGGGGAAGAATTCCCATGTAGAATAAAGGCAAAGAAAAAAATGCAAATTTGTTCATGCAAATCTTTTCTTCACCCTAATTCTGGTTTCTTCCATGCAAGTCTCTTTTCCCCCTTTACTTAATATGAGAATTAAGAAACCCAGGATTCCTTTAACAACCTATTGCTCCATTTCACTCAGCTATCAATTTCAGAAAGTTCAGTACCATGACATGTTCTTCCAGGAAAGTCTTGCTTCCTTATTTTTCTTTCATTCTCTCTTAATTCACCCACTCAGCACTAACCTGTGCCATCCTATTTGAAATCCAAAGATGAATTCATGATTACTACATGGTGGCTACCAGAAGCAAAAACCAGAGGAGTGCTCTGTAAGAAAGGAAACTGATATTATATTGTGGTTTTATGCCATCCTTTTTCTAAATCATGCTCTTCAGACTGCAACATTCTTCAATAGCTGTTATGTTACCATAGTAACTACAAGTACTTGCTGTGGCCGACTGTGCAAGGGTCTGTATAGAGCAGAAATGGTCCTTGTTGTTAATTCAAAAAACTTCGAAGAGAGGCGCACAGATGCTTGGGAGAAAAAATACAGATTTTTGGTATTCCAGGTAGTATGTGATATCACTGTATGAGCAGCCCCAAAACTGGCTTGTTTATTGTAGATACCACAGTGAAGGAGAAGTTTAATGAAGAATGGAGCCTAATGCAGAAAAAAATTGTGTTGTGCCTGTTAAAATTTATCAGCAGTTGAGGGTTTCTACAATTCTGCAAAACTTTGTATCACTGTGACCAAAAAAAATAAAGATCAAAGAATTATCCTAATATACATTCTATAATTTGTGCATTAGACATTACATTGACTTTAGGTGTTGAAATGAGGTGTTTTATTTTTGTACTAGAGCACTTGTCATTGCTTTCCTGAATTTAAATTTAAGTATAAAATACATGTCATTAAATTTTTAAACATGCTTAGATTATTAGATTTCAAAACAAAGCAAGAACTGAATTAACTGCTAAAAAAAACCAACAAAAAACCCAAGCATTAATTCAATCCGTCAGTTCAGAATTATCAAATGCATCACTCTAATCAGCAGTGGTTTTGCCATTTTCCTGTTTTTCTTTAATACCTTCTTTGAATAATGTTCAACTGTATTTTTTGTTTTATTTTATTTTCTAGGAGAGACAAACTCATCTTTTATCTTGAATTTATGGGTGTAAATCAAACAAATCTCATTGCTCAGGCATGACATAGGCAGAGAGGCATTTTCAGCATCCCACTGCTAAATTCAGCAAATGACAATGTGTTGCATGTCTCAGGCTGAAATATTATTCATATATTTGTTTCTGTATTTCCTGGTCCAATTCTACTGTTATGTAGAGAGTAACCACACTTCCATTTTTCTGAAGGTTATAAGAATAACCACTTTAACTTCCTGGGAAAATCAATGCTATTTTTAGTATCTGAGTTCTTGAAGGTAAATGAGATTTGCACTGGAGATGAGATCTGTTTTCCAACAAATTTCTTGAGATGCTCTCATCTCTAAGGAAGATGTTTTAATTTTTTTTTTTTGGTGAAGATTAGGGGAGCTAATCACCCCTGCTAGCAGGTAGGTAGTTTTTATTTACAAAGTCATTGGTTACAAACAGAATGAGGTGGGATTTTTTTTGCTGTTGAGTTGGGTGGAGTTTTTTTCCAAATATACACAATTTGAGAACTGAAAGTGCAAAGTTTTATCTAGATTCTGACTGTTGTCATATTTGAGCAACTGTTCAGATGTGCCAGTCAGGCTTTTGGAGGAAAACTGGCCACGTTCTCCCACAGTTGTCATGTATCTGTCACACTGACACCAGCTAGAAAAATCAAATTGGAACCATTCTGTTACGAGCTGTGAACACCCTTTGCAGCAGTGTCATTTGCATCAGAACGGCTGCTATTGTTTTCAAATGTCAATATTAATTTTAAACGGAATGAGAGAGGAGGCAAAGCAGCCTTTTGTTGAAAGTTAGCCCATTTGTGAGTGTGGTGAGGTAAACACAGACTGAGGCACAAAGATCAGATGGGATTTAGATCCTTCAAGGACTTCCATGTACCTTCCACCAAGACATTGTAGGTAGATACAGCTCTTACAAGCTGCCTTATGCTCTTTCAAAACACTAGCTAGCCAAAAGGCATAAACAGACATCTATGATGAAGAATTACAGTCCAGGAACATTTCTATAGTCCCTAATTTAATTTTTAAAGTGGCAGGTACAGCTGTAATTCTTACCAATGCTGGTCCTTTCAAATATTCATCCTCCCAATCTATGTATTTAGAAAACTGACCATTCTATTCATTCTTCCAGCACTTAAGAGATTTTTCTGCTGATAAGAAAAAGGACATATTTTTAGAAAATTGAATAGATAACTTGACACATAGGAACAAGATAAAAATTAATTCTCTTAAACCAGAGGATACACTGAATCATTTAAGAACTCTGCAGCAAAATTTGTTTGTTGGCAAACTGCTTAGGCATATTTCTATGACAGTGATTTGTCTGTATTCTGTCCACTGGCATTCCAAGATATGGATGGTAGATTTCTATCATATTTTAGTGTCTGGTTGTTGTGCTTCTTTATCATCACAATATAGACACACTAAGAAATGTGAAATACTTGCTTGTACTATTTTCCTTCCATTTCTTAAATTCAAACAGCTTTTCACTACAAGATATTTTAATAATATGTTTTCACACCTATTTTTTTATTGTCTCATGTATTCTAAACATTATTCTACCCATCCTGTTTAAAGCCCTATACTGCAGCAAAACACCCAGGTTCCCTAATACATGACTCTGAATAACAGAGAAGTATGTATATTATTTATATGCAATATCTGGCTGTATTTGACAAATAGAAATCACTTTCACAGTCTCATTTGAAACTGGGAGCTACCTGAAGATTGACCAAGGGTGGAATTTGAAAGTTATGGAAGTAGGCTGCGGGAAAAATGAAGTTAGGTGGATTTAAAGGATTGAATCATTTGAACAAAATGAGAATGAAAAACATTTAACAGCACATTGAGCTGACACGAAAGAACTGAAAAGGATATTGACACAACTGAATATTTTAATTATATGTTCTAGTTGTGTGAAAAGTAGGCTGCGGAGAAATCTCAATTAGTTATGGAAAACACTGTAAAATTCGACTATCACCTAAATCTGCAGGTCACAAAGAGATGATGATAAAATAATTACTGCATAAGTGACAAAGTTTAATTTTGTTCACAGTTATTAAAAAGAAGGAAAGGAACAAGATAATGAAAACCCTAAGGGGTTTAGTCATCTTACTAAACTAAAACAGGAACTAAAATCCAAACAACCATAAGATCATGTCAGAATAGCTAAAGCCATGGTTTGCATGGAGGGAAATGGGTGTGAAGATGAAAGAGTGAGAAGATGGATCTGCATGTCATCTGCACAGCAGCAATTGTAGAAAGACAGATTCCCTGGTTTATGAAAAGGACTTAGACAGCACAAAATCAAGCAGTCAGAGAGGAAAAGATTTAAAAGAAGGACACCTGCCACTTTCAGAAGGATAATACCACCAGTCGTGGGATTTTGCTTGGATGAAGTAAAGACTTTGGCAAAGGCTTTTTCAATTATTAAGACAATTTTAATTTATGCCTTAACCATAATTTAGGGTATTAATAAGGCCTTAAAGTATGGTTGAGGCATAAAGCATACTGGAGAAGAACTAGGATGAAATAGATGTGTTTTTCTTGTCTTTTCTAAAAAGAACGAACATTTCTGGGTATCTTTCTGCACAAAAAACTAATAATTCTCACTGTCTGCCTCTCAGGTTCCCTAATCCCACAGCGTTATATAGGAAGTTTGAGAATCCAAGACTGATTTTTTTCAATCACATGATTTTGGAGTTCATTTATGATGAAAACCAAAGTCTGGCTCTGAACTTGGCATTATTTCCAATGGGATCTGTGTATAGATGTGACAAAGTATACCCAAAGACTTTTACTGCAGATTTTAATTTCTAATACCATTCATGGGCTCATTTGCAGGTCTAGACCTATAATGCTTAGTTAGCTTGAACAGCTGTGCTTTTATGGCTGGAATAAGTTTGAATGAAAGTTTAAAAGCTTGTGTGTACTTATTGTATGTCCAATTAATCTTCACTCTGCAAAATCGAGGTTTTCTCTTCTTTTTTTTGCTACATCGCAGTTCCTGTGCTTGCTTTGGACTGCAATCCTGGCTCACACTTCAAGTTAACAAGGCTGTGGTACCGCCTAATAATCCCTAACATGTTTAAACAGCTGTTTATAGCTGCTGGTGTACCTAAGCTCTTGTTTTAATTCGTGAGGTTGCTTGTTAAACCTGAGTATGACACAAGGTTTCTGGTGATAAAGTGGGATTTTTGCTATATCTGATGGATGGTGTATGAATGCCAACACCTGAAGCATCTCAAATTCTTCAAAATAAATGACAAGTACAGAGATACAGGGTTTAAATTTCATAGCAACACAGCAGAATAATTTTATCTCAAATTGGAAGAAAACATCTAAAAGGAACATAATCTGACCAAGATTACCAAGATTGCCACCATGTAACAAGATATTTTGTGATAAATTTTGAAGGCATATTTAAAAATCCACTTCTGGTTTTATAAAATCCATATGAACTGACTTATTCCAAAGGGGCCAACAGAAGAGTTTTGTAACTCCTCATTTAATTCATCAGATTGCTCTGCAGATGGCAGTAAAATTTATTTTCTATTTAAAGAGCGTCTCGCCTCATCATAATCAAGGAAATACACTTTCCAACTTAACCAAAAACTTGGCAAAATTCTGCACTGGCACCAAGTAATCCCATACAAAAAGCCTGTCTCCCATCTTACTTGTTTTGCTGTGCCAGAAATATTTTTAAAAGACCACAAAGTAGACCTTTCATATTCTACTGTGAAATATTCACACTCACTTTAAACACACACATGCTCTCAAGATCCCAGCAACTGCCTCAGCCTGGCCTGCACCACATGAAATAGGTGTTTCCCTTTCCCACAGACTGGTCCTTGGAAAGCCAGAGCATCTCCAGGCTGTCAGGACTGAGGCAGAGAAGCACAGCTGGATAATTGCTTGCTCACACCTTGTGGTGTGAATGGGAAATGTCCTGAGAGGAAAACAAGGTCCTCCAGAGAAAATCCACACAACTTCCCCATACAGCTGTTGAGTCATTTTTCCATGAAGGAGAGAAAGAAAAGGGCTTTCCCAGGAGACTGGAAAATCAGGGCTATCCGTACTGGTGTCAGAGACTCCAAGGCAAAGGATGGGAAGGGGAGGAAGACTACAGTTAGTTCCAAGATGAGCACAGAGCCACTAGGACAAAGCACCCCATTTCTGACAGCAAGTGACGGAGGACAGCAAACCCGAAACATTTCCATGGAGCACTGAGGCAGGAATGGGCTGCAGACACGATAAACCCTGCATAAATGGCATTATCAGGAAGGTAAGTTCTATATCTTACTGTACTTCCACGTTAATACTTACCTGCCTTTTCCTGGAAGTTCCTCTGGAGAAAATGGCCACAAGGAGTCTGCAGGTGACACTCAGACTTGGAGAGTTTCCTTCTTAGCTGTGTTATCAGTGCCAAGTGGTTTGAAGAAGTGCACTTTTCCTTCCTTGCACTTACAAGCTATTCCTGTGACTGTGAATCCAGGAAAATTATCATTCAAATACCTGAGTAAAGCTGCAACCCTACTCAGGACTTGTCATCACTTGGAGGGAGCTACCATCACTCTCATTTGTGCAGCTCTCACTCTGCAAAACAGTTTCACAGTAAAAGTTAATGACAATTTCATGTGCCTTCTTGAGATTGAAATTAGGTAGTAAGCTAGGAATCAAGATCTTGGAAAACTCTGAAGCATTTCTGGTGACTCTCCAAAAGAATAGTTAACTGTGTTAATTCATCTGCTCAGCAGTTCAGCTACATATTTTCCTAATCAGGTGGTTCTTGGCTTTAAATGGATAAAAACTTCTTCATTAAATAGTAGAAAAGATCTCAGAAAAAATTTGTCAAGTCATTCAAAAACTACAGCTATGGATATAAATTTCCTCACCTCCAAAATTGTTTCAAAGGTATATTTACAACTGCAACATAGACAGCAGGAAAAACTTTATTGTATAAAGTTTTCTAGCTCCAAACCTGCTGCTTGGAGTGAAACTTGAGACAAAATCAAGGCAGATCTCTGGGGAGGTAATGAGAGCAGTACATATTGAACTGCTGGGAGCATGAATATGCATGGCTCAGTAAGGGCAAATGACAGTAGCCTATTGTATGCAGCTGAAATGGGTGTATATGTTTCCTCTTTCCTCAAAAAACTCTGAATTTGCAAAATAATAGCAACTAAATATTTACAGCCCTTTATTAAAATAGGTTTCATCTTGAACTTTAGCATTGACTGTATTTAGATTTGAGGAATCTTGTCAGGTTTCATTACTGCAATATGGTAGCTTCTCCTATATTAATGGCTGGGGGATAGTTACAAACAGAACATAAATGTACATTTTAAATTACATTTACTAAATTTTATCATGTAAGAGGAAGGAAGGAAGCAAGCTGAGGTTAACACCACAGATCATAAGCTACTCTGAAATTTAATTGCTTAATAATTTTATAATGTACAAAATGTTTACTTGACTTGAATGCTAACTAATTATTTGCCAGTACCTGGCAGTTATTGGCACAGCATCTCTTAGTTCCTAAACAAAATGCAAAATGATAACCCTTAAGATAAAACCAGGATTACAGATGAAACTACTCTTTTGTTCAAAGTCTGTATAATTTTAATTCTATTTGGTTTAGAACCACTTGTGAGATATAGATGCTTATGCCTGAGGCAGGAAAGGATCACAAACCTTGCTGTAAGGGTACTGCTGCAATACACCAGCCCGGCTTCAGTGGGACTGTTTATCATCAAATATACATGAAAAACCAGGACCCCTACTTGGCTAGACATGACAATTTAACTTTGCCTCTTCCACTGCAGTGACATGATCATAAACATATTATCAAGTTCTGCAGTGGGATCAACAAGAGATGTAAAATTAAGAGTTGACAAGTTTTAGCAGGTAGCTGAGCCGTATGTATTTTCTGTCTAATTTTAATTTCCAAAAATCTTCCAGGAAACTCTTTTTTAAAGACTCCAGAAACCACTCTTATTTTTCTCTTCTATTCTTGCAGTTAGTACCAGTGCTCTGAAAAAAACAGGATTCAGTTGTGGTTTCTTTCAGGAAAATTTGCCTTTCCTTTTTTGTTTGCCTTTTTTTATTATTTTGTACAGAAAATAATTCCAGGAAACAGGTTGCCCATGTTTTTATGTCCAACCTGAATGACAGCAAGCCTTGCCTGGAAAGAGAACAGGATGCTGGGTTGCATCAACAAGGGCATCACCAGCAGAGATAAAGAAGGCATGATCCCACTCTATGCTTGCCAGGCCACAGCTGGGATGCTGTGTTCAGCTTTGCTCCCCACTATGAAAAAAGATGAGGATAAGCTGGAAGGGTCCTGAGAAGGGCAACAAAGATGATCCAAGGACTAGGAAGCCTCCCACAAGGAAAGGCTGAGATGCCTGTGTTTATTCAGCCTTGAGGAAAGGTTTAGGAGAGACCTTGTGTCACCATGGTCCATACTTAAAGTAGACTACAAGACTTGACTACCAGAAGTTGGAGACTCCCTTTTTACAAGGAGTCACATGGAAAAGAGGAGGGGTAATAGGTACAAGTCATTCCAGGTCAATTCCAATTGGACACAAGAGGAATATTTTTCACAATGAGAGCAATCAGCCATGGGAATAATCTCCCCAGGGAAATGGTGGATTCCCCAACAAAGGTTTTGGCTGGGTTATTTTATCTTGGCTTTTGCCAAAAATGTCTGGACCAGACAACACTTGAGGTCCCTTCCAGTGGGGTCTTCCATGGTTCTATGATAATAAATTAACAAGAAGCCATGTCAGGTAATGCTCCTATTATTTGAGAGTGGGCTTTGTAAAGTGTAACGTACCAATGAATGTGTCCTTTCCCTTTGGGTGCAATTATATTTCAAAAGCCTGGAGTTGCTGGTATAGCTTCTCTCTGGTGGGAAGTTTCTCTGTCTTCCATGGATTACACTCATATTTTTCTGGAACTGAACACTGTGATTGGCAGGTGCTGACGTGAGGATTTACTTGTGCCATGTCAAGTTCAAAGCTTAGTGCTCAGTTTGATATGGCTTAACCATGAGAGCATTATATTGAAACATGAACACCAACCCTCTAAACCAAGCTTTAGTCCAAAGACTAAGCATCATTCATTCTAAACAGCAAAAACTTAGAAACAGACGTTTCTGATCACTAATTCTTCTCCTGGGAGTTCACAGTTAAACCCATGCTAATAGGGTTGGAGAAATGGTGGTATATCAATCACATCTATGAGATTTATTGAAGGTCTTAAGTCTATTCAGTGCCACTGTAAACTGTCTCTTTTTCAGGTTAAAAGAAAAAAAAAAAAAAAAAGCCAAATCAGAAGACACTCATCTGCAGCATGGTGGAAATAAAGGAAAAGGCCAAGGAGAAGGGTTACTGCCAAATGTTGGGAGCATTTCACCAAAAACATTATTAAGACTTAAAACACAACAGAAAAGTGAAAGATGAGCACTATATTCCTGGATCATTTAAGTTAAAATGAATATTTACCTTAACAAATGAACTGTGGTTGCTGAGAAATAGGATCTTTAAATGTAGTCACAGCTGGGTCTCAGTTAGTTTGTTTGGGTTTTTTAAGTGGTATTCTTCATGTAAATGTTCTCTGTCTTTGAACTTTCCATTTGCAACCTTGTATGAACTCCCCATGTACATTTAAAGAATACCTTAAAAATACCTTGTGTGTACTACAGTTAACAGGGCATTTGTGAGTTGGCCCATAAATAGAGTTTAATGAATGCTTATGCCATTTAAATTTAAAATTTTCAGGAGTTTGAAAACATTTTTTTTTCATAAGGAAAAATAATTACTATTGTGTTATAAAGTACAGGTAGTTAAATACTAAAGCAGATCAAAACGTTATGAAATCAACCGCTATAAAAAGGTAGTGATAACTACAGGCAACTAGGAGAGAATATGGGAATGAAAAGGTGATAATCCAGTTTAAAAAACCTGGAACAAAACCTGAGAATTGCTGTTAATGAATAAAACAGAATTGAGGGAAAGGGGGAAGGGACAGCCATAAAAATCACATAAAATGATTTTGTCATTTCCTCTAGTGAGTGATGGGGACTCAGACAAAAAATGTTAGGTTTGATCTGTTTTGCTATACTTTTTCTTCTGAAAAACAAAAACAGAAATCCTGCTGACAGATTCAGGGCACATTTTGCAGCACTTAAAAGTGGTGATTGCTCTACTAATATTCCTTCCCATTTTGTTCTATTCAGCTATGACTTCTATGACCTCTGTCTACACCTTCCAAAAAAGGATTCCAGGACACCTAGCACAGAAAAGCAGTCCTAACCAAACCCTTTATATACAGTTATTAAATAGCAGAACCACTAAAACTACCTCAAGATTACTTTTCTTGGTTTATATACATTGTTATGCTGTATCAGCTTGTTCCTTCTTCCTTCTTTTTCCTAAATTAACTGTTCCCATCTATCACTTGGTTGTTTTGTGCTTCTTTCACTTCTAAAATCTGGCATGATACCTCAGTCATTCACTTTGACATCAGTAGTCAGTGGAAAGCTGCCAGCAATACTCACATTTTTTTTGAGGTATTTCACTTCTTATATCCTAAATTAAATATTTTGGGCTTCTTCATTAATTTGAAACATTTGATACAAGGGAAGTCTACCAACATCTTTGTAATACTTTTCTTTCTCTAACCAGAGGCTTGAAAGTCCCTTCTCCCCCATGCTCCAAAACAGAAACCTTATCTTCATTTCTATGAAGCTATTTTGAAAAAAAACCCTTTAATTTTCCACCTTTAATTGCCAGATGTTGACTGCTTCAAAACTTTCAGTGTTACTTTAATGACAAATTTGTCTCAGTTCACATTTTCCCCAAAAGACAGAACTCGGACATGCCCATATTTAGTATTACCAAATTGGATGAATCATAGATGAAAATGAAGTTACTATATTATTCTTATTATGTTTAAGTTTTCCCAGTTGTTAGTAGTTATGGAGGTGATACTGACCCCAGACCCCATGATCTACCATGAGTTTTTATTTGTAATTCTCAAGCTCTGTGCAGCAAAAAGAAAGAGCACATGTTGTACCTCCTGTGCACATCAGGAGTTCTGTCAGCTGAGTCAGGTTTGTGCAGAGATCATCTCTCAAGAAGCTTGAATGGAACAGGAATGAAAGGTGACAGAACACTGCTGTCCATGGCACAACAAACAGCAATAGTGAGCAGCAACATTTCAGCCACAGTGCCCTAAGGAGGTATCATCTGTTTACAGCAGCAACTGAAAAACACTCAGATAGCGTGGTTATACTTTATAAAACCCATTCAGTTCCAAATATGCAATATTTAATGCAATGTTAAATATAGGGTATTGTATACAAGGGTATACAATATTTAATATTTCATTTCAATTAATTATATTAGTATTTTCCTGCTGCATACAATTATGCAGCAGGAAAATACTAATATAATTAGTATATAGACAATTATGAATTAATGCAGATACCTTAGAATTCCATGTATACTGTACATGGAATACAGTACTGTACATGTATACAGGCCTCATACACTAATATACATCATGTGTCAAAGCCAGTATGATTCATTCTTTCAGTCTGTATTGCAGAAATCATCTTCCTACCTGTACTACAACATCTTATAACATCATGATGAATTTAGGGTTTTGTCCCCCACCAAAAGTGAGCAAAAATATGGAAATAAAACTTGACAGTCTTCAATGGTTGCATTTTCAAGTTTGAGTTTGTCTTGCACAAGAGATGGTTCTCCAAGGTGCTGTGCAGTATAAAACCAGCTCCAAACATGTTTGAAAAAACTTTACTAAGATATTATGGCTTTGTGTACAATATAAAGGTGTATTTTCAGTGTTAAGTGTATTTTTTCTAGAAATTTCACACAATATCTTGATGTGACTTTTAAAATTAAATACCTTCACCACAAAAGCAGATAAATGTGTCAGATTCCTAGTGGAAGGGTTTTTCTCCAAGAAGTTTTCCTTCTGCTAAACTCTTTTTTAAGTCTTTCTTCTGCCTGGTGGCTGGGAAAAGAAAAAAATTGGAACAAGAGCAAAAAAATTTGTCTGTTGGGATTTAGTGTTGTACCACAAAAAAAAAAAAAAAAGAGTAAAAATATATTTTAAAATTCCAGTTCATCATATATAAACATGTTCAGAATTTGATCCATTGTCTTACCATCTATTTCCTTCTGGCACTTCCACAAGTCAAAGCCTGACTAAAAGTTTCAGATTAAGTTTATATGACAGGCATGATCTTTGTGATGTTACACATGATCCAAAAATACAATCTAAGGTTTTGGAGTTTCCCCCATTGTATCTGTTTGGACTGTTTGTGTTCTGCTGTCCCAGTCATTATCTTTTGCTCACTGAGATTTCTCTCTCTCCTCTGATTCCTTGGACATTTCATAGCTGCTGGTTAGATGCTATTACCATGCGACATGTTCAACCTTTAAAACAAATAATTTACTGTGAAAGTTCAAAACTGTTAGAATGATGAATTTGAATGTTTATCACTGAGTTCTTCAGGCCTAAAAACACTGTCAAACTCTAAAACAAACAAGTGTAATAAAATGACCCTTCTTTTCAAGGTCTCAGAAGGTGGATGGTAGGTTTTTTCTGGCTCTTTGCATAGCGCTGTGTAGCCTGTCTGGAGGTGCTGCTTGCAAAACAGCATTTTCAGCTTTTAACTGCCAGTCACATTTGAAATTAGCAGCAGATAAGCACTGTGCCATTCCCAGTCATGTTTCTGTGGGAAGGAGCATCAGCTAAAGCTGGGGGCCAAGCCATGCACAGAGAGGAGAAAGAATTTAGACGGGGCAAGCAAAGTTCCCCAAATCCCAGAGCTCTGAAGTGGCACCAAAGCAACAAGCACTGCTGTTGCAAGAGAGCCTGAGGAACTGCTCTGCACAGTAGAAGACATGGAATGAAAGAAAAAAATGGTGCTTAAGTGGTTGTTTTCTCTCTTAGCTAGCCAGCAAAAACACTACAACAAAACATAAACCCAGCTTTAACTGAGTTAATAATCTGAAGGAAATGGCAAAAAAATGCCCAAGTTCCTGGTTCCACAAACCACCCCACAATGAAAAGGTGAGTTTTCAGAGTCAGGCCTGGGCTTGGGGAGCTCATACCTTCTACCATGGCTTGACAGGCCCTCCATGGCCTGCCTGAGATGTTTCTAGTAGTTTTATCATTGTTCATCTATTATCAAGTTAAACAGAACCAACCCCCTCCCCCAAAACCATTTTCAGGTGTTATACACGTGGTTTTCCCAGCCTCTGGCATTTAGATTTCAGGAAAGATAACAGCAATGCCTTAGAAACTAAGACAGAGACCAGGCTTTTTACCTCAAGCTTTTTTCTTAAAATCAAATCACAACTCAACTCAAAGAACCTTTCTGCTAACTGCATTTTGACACTGGTAGAGAGTGTGGTTAAATGTAATAAGTTTAGTAAATTCATTTAATATCAGGACTGGCTCTAAGCCTTAGAAACTGGTAGGTAGCTAAGATTTAGTGGCATTTCTGTAATGGAGGGAGATAAAAGCTGGACAGATCTCCAGTTTTCTCAACCATAAAAAACTATGTTCTGCTGTCCAGAAAAAGATGGTTTGTGTTGAATTAATGAAAACTGTTTGCATAGCTGCAAATCATGTAGCGATCATCAAGCAGAAAGATACTGAAGACGACGTAGAATAAGGAATTGTGCTAAAGATGTTAGTGTTGTAATAAAAAAAATTACTGTGCTTTCAGCACTTCAATCCTTCCATTCAGAATAGCAAAATAATATTCTAACTGATTGTTCTGTACATTTTCATTCATGCTTCCCAGGAAAGCTTTTGGATAGGCTTGAAGGTTGAAATTATTTGGTAGAGTTCAAAATATCTTCTTCTGAAATGAAAAAAACAACCATTGCCTCCAACTGTAAACGCTCTATTACTTCTATGGTATTTAGGACACTCAAAGAAAAGAGCCCATAGAAAGGGGCCAGGGATTTTTAATGTCAGCACAAGGGAATGTCATCATTTATTTCCTTTCAGTTAAAATCCAAAAAAAACCGAACCCCCCCACCGCAAAAAAAAACCAGCAACAAAAAAACCACCCACAACCAAACAAAAAAACCACCAAGCACTCATTGCTCTAATAACACCTTATTTTAAAAAAGGGAAAATCACTCCACAGCTTCCCTGAAGCTATGTGAATATTATACAAGAGCCAAAAGTAAACCAACATTCACAGCAGAATTGAGGTAGTGTTCAGTAGAAACCAATGTGTTCCTAAACCCTGTTTATTTCAACAAGGTTCAGTAAGGACTTGTTTTATGCTTTAAATAAGCAGACAGCAAAATCTGGGTATGCAGCTAAGCCTGTGCATGAAGAGTTTTCAGGCCAGAAAATGTAAAATCCTGCATGTAACTTCAAACTCAAATGTTAATTTTTCTAAAATTAAAATGATGTTGATAAATACAGAAAGCTTTCAACAAAATTCTGATCACTCTGTAGCAGTGAACAGAAAACTGTAATTCCCTAAACAAAGATTAATGCCACCCTTTCCTAACTAGAGTAGATTCTCAAAATTTCACTCTAATTCTTGTCACAATTGTCTTTCATACAAGTTGAACAAGTACTAAAGTCTCTCAGGAAATAGTGTAGAACTGTTTATGATAGTTAATGTTTTCTTCTCTTTTTCCTCTTCTTCTACTACCACTTAGTGACACATAGTTTTGTTTCTTCTGACCCTATACATGCCCTTTAGTATTTTTACAAACTCAATATCAAAGTCTTTCTTCAGGAAAAAAGGAAAGATGAATTTGGACCTTCAGTATGCTGAAGGAACAACACAGTAACAAGGCAGCAGGCATTGTCAAAACATATTTAATGACAGAATTCTTCAGAGAGCTTTGTGAGATCAAAAAAGAAAAACATTACTTGATGTTACAGTTCCCTGTGGGACTTGATTTTTGTTTTAAATTGGGAAATATTGTTCCTGAAGAAACAGTGTATTGATTTGTTAAATCCCTGATTTAAGAATAGCTTTTAAAAATTGAAATGTAAATGGCATCTTTTCTTTGTGACTTAAAGAAGTCTTCAGAAAAAACAATCTTCTAAGAGACTCTGCAAGCATCAAAGCACAACTTATTTGTAAAACATTTAGTTAAGAAACATTGCACATGTTAGTAAGAATTAATGCTTTTTGCCAGGATTAGGTGCAGAGCCACACTAAACTACACAAAACGATTCATCTGCATTTCTGAAAGGTACACCAAGGCAAATGCATCAGGCTGTCTTGTAGTAAAAAGAAAGAAATACTAGAAAAGCCAAGGAGCTACAGAAAGCAAATGAAATCTTCAGTATAGATAGTATAGATCACAAGCAGGAATGCAGCTAGACCTTTTTACAGCTTTTTTTACTAAAAGGAAGTAATTTGAAGCCAAAAATAGTTCTTTGTTGAAGCAGAACAGTTTGATTTGGTACTTGTATGAAGATCAGAACCTATTTTTATAACTATGCCTCCCCAAGGCCCAAAAATCTATTGTTCAGATAGTGAGTTTTGTTCCAGTGTTGTTAATTATCACAAATTCTTCCCATATTTCTTCACAGCTCTGGATTTAAGAGCGTGTGCTGTGCCATGGTATGCTCCCTTCTCTCCTCAGGATGAGTACTCAAGGCCCTCTCTGCACGTTAACTTTCTGTATTTGTACCTTCTGTGGGAAAGACTAAGGCTTAAGTGTTTGGTTTGTAGTTGTCTCACCCTCTAGTGGCAGAGAGGCTTTAGTTCTCAGGGATAAGAAATGGGAGATGAGTTTTTTTCTTCTGGTCAGCTGTGCTGTGCTGCCTTTTTTACAGTGGGCTGACAAAGAACTGAAATTGTTTTATTTGTTTATAAAGCCATGGATCATTGTCTACAAATTTTGCCCATCGCCTCTAAGGGAGCAATGCAAAATATGCTGACCTACAGGCACTGAAATAATTAAAAAGATGCTAATAAAAGGTAGTTGTATGCTCAGATGTACTCCTTCAATTATGTGGAATGACTGCTATAAAAGCCTTCCTGTGCCACCACAATTAGTAGTAGTATAATGCTGCTCCCTGAAGTCTGAGATAGAACCTCTATTTTCCTCTAAATTTAAATTCCCTATTAAATTTGCATTCAAAATCAGAAGACAGACACCAGATTATTTTTGTGCCCAGCAAGACTTAAAATCATAATGCACAGCTTTTAAAAATAACATGCTGACCAGATATTAGCTAACAAATTAGTAGATTTCCTATCCTGTGTTGGGGGAAAAGAAACAAAAAATAAAAAGAGATAAAAAGAGTACTGAGTAATGTCAGCTTTTGCAGAAATTTATCTGCTACTTTACAAGATTAGATCCTTGGAAACAGGATTAATTCAAACCTGGATCATTTAAGTTTTGTTATTGCTATTTGGTCTGTACGGAATAGAGAAAAAAATAAGAGGCATTGCCAGCACTTACTGAGAGATAGCCCCTAAGTGAATGGAGAAGTCTGGAGATACTAATCTAATCAGCTGTAAGGAAAGGCATTTGGCCATATTTTAGAGGACGATGTATAAAGTACAAAACCAAAGGGAGCAGCAGCTTAGCTGCCAGTGCACCAGCACATTTGTTAAAACAATTTTACCATTTGAAAAAAGCTTTTTAAATCCATAATTCATACTTGTAAATACATTTTTGCTGATAACCAGGTAAAGTTCTAATGTCAGCTGTAGTTGAGATTGTTTAATTAACAAGTACAGATTATGGTGCATCATTCCAACTGCCTGCATTCTCTACTATGATTTTTCTTATGCTCTGGTCTCCTGCAATTCAGCCAGTCTTTGGCCAGCTGGATTTATTTTTCACATGGCAATACAAGGCAAGTGCTTCTGAAATTAGGATAGACAAAGCTACAGTATTTTTACTACATCCAAAAATCCTACTGGTATTAGAAATGAGAACTCCTCCTAAGACAGCACAGAAAAATTTGCATCTAGCTATATTTATAGGATGTTGAAACACCCGTAAGAGCACAAAATGCCCTTATGATTGCTCCAAACACCAGCATTGCCAAGCAATTGCACAGGAAACATGAGCAACAATAGATTTGCTATATCCAAAAAGCCCAAATTATAGAATTAGGATGAAAATAAGTCTAACAATCCAAGCACAATCCCCTGCCAACCCTACTATTTTAATACCAGCCATGAAGTAGCATTTTTGCAAGGATGCTGGCCCACATTTGCTCAGTCATTTTGTGGATACAGAAATCAACAGTGTCCTCAGACAGACTTGTAGAGAAAGCAAAACTTCAGAGAGAATAGCTGCCAGTCACAGGGTGCCATGTTCAGGCTCCAGAGCGAATCTGTCTTCTTTGGTTACAAAATCCAAGTTTAACCTATTACCATGGAGCTGGGTGCAGTCATTGCTGGAAAAATCTGAATTTGTGTAGCCCCACTGTCTCACCATCTGAGATAAGGTGCAAATGCTGCCTTGGGTACAGCAAGCTTGCTTAACCTCCTGCCCTACATGCTCAGTACTTTCCCCATTTTCTTATGTACTTTGAAAGTGTCTAATAAAAATGTTTTACTTAATGTTTCCTCATATATTGGTCTCAAAGCATGGATAATGGGAAACAGATGATGTGAGCACATACAAGCAAGCTCATTTTGTATATATAAGAAGTAGCTTTCAGAAAAGAGATTGAATTCTTATGAGCAGGATTGGTTTAATTGCACCACAGACTTTGATCCTGTTCACAATTCCAGTGTGAATTTGGGCAAAACTTCACTGAAATGGTACAACTACACACAAAAATAAAATAAGAAAACGTGTTTCGAGGCTCAGGGCTGCAGTAGAACATCTCTGAGCAAAGAAGATGCTATTACACAGGGTGCACAGGTCATAATAATGTTTAACATGTGCTATATTTGTCACCATATGAAGCATTTTTAAGGAATTTTGACTTATTTTTTTCCCATTATTCTACACTGGATTTCACTTTCACTAGTAGGACTATATTAGTGATAATAAATGTATTGCAGCAGTAGCACAGCAATGCCCACATCCCCCAGCTGCCACTCCTTGCTGTTAAGGGCATCAGACAAACACCAGGTTAATGCCTGCTGCAGTCCCTTTGACAGGCTGCTGAACTTGAGGGTAGCTACAAATGACACTGATGAATTCCAATCAGGTGCTCCATGTGTGTAAAGGCAAACTCTCACCTATGATCCTATTTGCCTTCCAAACAAGGTGCAGTGCAAAATCAGGGTGCAAGAATGAGGATCACAGAGGCTGCAGTTTGGAGCTTACAGGTCTGCCCATCTTGAAAATTGCTGGAATGTAATAACTTCTGACTTAGCTGAAGACAGGAGTGGCCCAGGTACGTGCCAGGTCACAGTGAGTTGACATTCACCACTGAAGAATTTACACACTGGACAGCACTGTCTTTTAAGGAGCTGAGCCATGAACCTTTCTGTTCACCACATGCTGCTGTTTGCACTTAAATACACAGCACATAGACTTCCCTCTGTGGAACACAGATGTTCAGCCTACTACTGCTATCCCCTATTTTGAACTTTAATAATGGGGGATCAAAGTTCACCCTGGATTCAGGGCAGACCTAAGTCTGTAGAGGACTCAAACCACACATTCTGAATTCCATCTGTGCACACCACAGTGCAAGCAGAACATGACAAAGGGATGCTGTATACACCCATAGTAGTGTTCTGCCTCCTGGCATTGGTAACCAGTCAGTTATCCTCACAGTGCTCCTCAGGAGGGAGAAGAGCAGCTTTGTGGAGGGTGTGAAAAGACGCATCTCTGAACAGGACTGCCACCAGCACTCCAGGTGAAGCCCCAGCCTAGGACAGTGCCTATTAGGCAGGGAGGGGACAGCTCGGGCTGTGACACGTGGCAGCGGCAGGAGCAGGGAGCAGCCACGCAGAGACCGGCCTGTGTTCCACCAGTGCCTCTGAGCCCGGAGTCAGCGGAGTCACGGCGCACGGGATTCCTGCTCCGGGCAAACTCCTGCCCTGCTGAGGCAGTGTGGGACTGCAGGCAGGGCATGGAACTGGGGGTTAAACTGCAGGGTTGTGAAGTGTTGTTGGAGAATGCAGGCGGTTAGAATGATGCACCATAATCTGTACTTGTTAATTAATCAGTCACAGCTACAGGTGACGTTAGAACTTTACCTGATTATCAGCAACAACGTATTTACAAGTAAGAATTCGCCTGTGAGCAAGGAAATCAGGATCAAAAAAACCCCTAGAAATATTGGCTTGAGTTTAAAACAGCTTTTTTTTCTACAGCTTTTTCAAAGCTTGTTCTTGGTCATCCTCTTCATTGTTCAAACACAAACTAAAAACCCTGGTGCTATGTATTTATACACTGGCAGGAAACCCCAAGATCTGGGAATGCTCTATTGCTATCTCTGCCTCTCATATAGCTGCTTTAAAGTTGTGCTGAATATTAAGTATCATAATTTGGAAGCACAGAAGAAATAACATCTGTTGTAACCTGAAATACCAAAAGTAGGCCTTTTTATTCCATGACAGTCAGGAAACTAACAACATATGTGCAGAATGCATTTCATATATGGCAGTGACATATTTGCAAAACAGTCAAATTACAGGTTCGTCCTTTGACCGTTTGAATTCTTGACCATTAATCCAACTGCTTTCATTCCTTCTAGTGCTAATTCCTAAGCAAATATAAGCAACTGACCACAAACAAGGCAAAATTCAGAAGCTATAGATATTCCACTGGTATTCTACTAACATAGCTGAAAATCTTTTAATCTTTAAGAAAGAAACAGAGTTGGTATAAATTATACATTAAACTCTGATTTCATGCCTCTAGTTAAGTCCAGTACTGCAAATAATCCCATTTAAGTACCTTTCAGGAGTGTCACACAGGACAAGGAAATTAAAGACAAGCATAAATGTTTTCATTACCAGGATCGTACAGTATGGATGCAAGCTGGAATTAGAAAGGGGAATTAGTTTTCCCTGTCAGGGTTCAGCTGCCCATTAGTGTTGTGGTGAGCTGCATGGGATGGGCGCATGAAGGCCAGCCCGGACAGGCTTAAACAGCACGGCCTAGTGGAAAGTGTCCCCGGCCGTGGCTGGGGGAGAGGAAGGGGATTCCAAGTCCGTCCCAATCCAGACTATTCCATGATTTAAGAAGCACTCTGTGACCAAATCATGAGGTATTCCTTTCTTACCAAAAGCCAGCGGGGCCCGAGGGCAGCCTGGGATAGAGGCTCAGTATTCCCCTGGGAGCAGGCCTGGAGGCTGGGATGGGTGGGGAGGGCTCAGGTGGGGCTGGGCAGGGGCTGTGGGCCCTCAGCCCCGCAGGGCTCCTCGCACACACAGCCTGAAGGCCAAGCATTAATAAAAGGGATAAAAGCTGCATGAGAAGGGAGCTGGGTGTGCTCATCCCTAGCACTGCTGCCCAGGGCAGGATCCCATCCCCAGCGCAGGCAGTGTGATAAAGCTGCCGGAGCAATCCTGCCTTCACACGGGCAGAAATGGCACGGAGAAAACGGAGGTGTTCAAAAGCACTGAAGGAAAAAAGAAGGAGTAAAATAATTTGGAGGATTCAGAGGGTTCAGCTTACTCGAAGTAAGAGATTTTTGTAATGAAGTGTTATTTAATTTAATGGCAAAATTCTTCAGAGAAATTCAAGAGAGAGGCCTTTCAAAACTAATTATTGGAGGGTCTGATCCCAAAAATGAGCATTCCTATTACTTAGGAAATAACAAAAGAAAGTCCACACATTTTAAAACTCCTGGTTCTGTAAAATTGTTTCTTTACTGATGCTATTCATTACTTGATTTTTTAGTTTTTCTGAAGACCAGAAAGTGCAATAGGCTATTATAAAACTGAGTTTTTGTTCCAGCAGATCCAAATAAAGAAATCAAGGAAATTTAATCAAAAAGCTAGAGATTTCACAAGAATTCAGAATTCCATATTGGAAATATGATTAATTTAGACAGTTTGAATATGTTCAAGAACACAAACATGCTTTTAAGCTCACCAGTTTTAATTTGTTGGTATTATAATACAAGGGGATAAAAAGATCTCAGAGTCTGGATGTTATTCTAAAAAGGTCTGAGCACTACAAATCATATAGTCTTTGGTAAGTCTAATGGTACTATTTTAGACTTAAATTGTTATTTGAAAAAGAGCTTTTCAATTTTGATCCACCCACAACAACAGAAGTGGTTAAAATTAGTGTTTTGAATGACTGACTACTATGTAGTTGCTGTCATGTTAGTGCTCTGTTACTGGTTAAAAAGAGAAGAAATGGGTTAATTCCAGTCAATTCTAACATTACTGTATGTGCAGAAAAATTCTGGACAGATAAGCCATTTCTAATAGATCATAAAGGACTAACTTCTTAATTTATTCCAGCCAGATTTTAAAAAAATCCCAATCCATCCAAAGGTTTGATTATTAAGGAATGTTTTGACAAAATGGGGTAGGTAATTAATTCAGCTAATGTAGTTACAGCTTGTCTATGTAACTTCATATATAAGAAACAAGGCATCTTCAAATTACAAAGCAGAAAGAAAGCAATAATATCAGTGTGTAAGGCTGATAGAGCCTCAAAGCCACAGCATTTTATATCAAACAGGCTAGCCGGGACATAAAAGGCACACAGTCCCATTCATGTACATTTCAGTGGCCATTTAACCCTCTTTTCTTAACCCACTCTCTCTTATAAAGTAAAAAATATTCTGGACAGCCGGAAAAGAAAATGAGAGGTGTTGTCTAACACTTGTGGCTGCAGCCTGAGCAGTAACAATGCAAGTTTCTTGGCACATAAAAATACTCACCTCCGAGGTGCCAGGTTGGTTGCTTTCTAAACTGATCTCAGCTGTCCCTACTGATATTACATGCATGGCTCCTTATTGTGATGGAATATGTATTTGTTTGGTAAAGGTAATTAGCATCTAGGAACTAAACAGAAATCACGAGCCTGCATATCTCTCTATCTAAGATATAGTAGTAATCAGTGCTTTCAGGTTTCCTGAGGTTGCATTTGATTTTAATGATTTTAGGATGCTGGGCAACATTTTTTTATTTTGCTAGCTAATAATTTTGGAAAAAAAAAATCTTGTTACATGTTGTTCTGTATTGCATCTCAGTTCTGGGATCAAGGTGCACGTAGCAAAGCAAGCTACGTGATCATTTACTCTGTGGAAGGTCCAAATTCCTCAAAGAAAATGGTGAAATAAGAATTTGTAGGATGTTAAATAAAAAAACCTGCGACTTCTCTCCCAGTGACTGCTTGTACTTGCAACTTGATAACCATTCCTTAGCTCGTTCTTTCCCTTATTATTTACTTGCTATAGGCAGCATTCTCACAGATTCAAAATGCCATGTATCTGTTCTGCCTCAAAAATCTATTCTGAAGCGTGCAACTGAGGTGCAAAAGAGAGGCATATACAGCTTTTATTATCTTGCAGTTAAATAATTAACAGTATTTTTATTCTCTGTTAAAGCCCAACTTGGAAAGAGAACAAACTGGAAAATGACACTGGTTTTTGTTAAGCTAGAGCTGACCTTCAGTCTCTGTTCCTAGCAGTAGCAAATACCAGAAATTTCAAAGGATGCTTTTTTGCAATCTCATTCCCAAAAACAAAGACATTCTTGAGCCAGAAAGGAGTACAGCTAAAAACCTGTATCATTTCTACTATTAATCATATTAGTTAAAATTAGAATTGTCTGTATTTTATATCGTTTGTTGTGATAAAATCAATCTGCAGAGAGGAACACCTTACAGTAACATGCAAGCCAGGAATTCAGTAATTACCATGGATTAGTTTTTCTAGATATTGCAAGATGAGCTGGCAAAATAATCTGTACACTTAGATGCATCAAGCACTACAGTTGGGGTTTTTTTGTCCAAAGCTATGAAAAGAAAAAAAATAGACCATACAAATATACAAACTTCTGACATAAAACCTACTCCAGAAAAATGTTTCACGGTAAAGGAGCATCAGAAAAAAAATTATGACAACTGCCTTTGCTAGCATGTGAAAGCACAGAGAGTTGCTTCCTGTAGGTTTGAATGACTTAAATAAATATGAAAGTACTGGTTATCTGAAGGCAAGACAAGGATATGTGTATAGGTATGTGTCGGGATAAGTTTGTGTCAAGTGAGAAGCGCAAAAGAATTGTTCAACATTGCAGAATAACTGAATAAAGTCTCTGACACTGTAGTAGCTTCTGGAAAATCCAATAGTATAATTTGTGTCCTGCATTTGGCTGAAGGAGAAAGAAATATTTTGAAGTCAATTTAATGCATGTGCCAGGTGCTTGGATTAGCAGCTCTGAAGGATGAAGTCCAAAGCACAGAGCAGCATTGCTGTCCCATATATTCTGTCTCATTCTGAAGGTTATGCTTTCTTTAGAGACAAGAGTGTAATTTAATCTCTGTGTTCATTCAGCTCCTGGCTCAAAGCCCACAGAATCAGAGAGAGAATATTTCACCAATTGCAGTGGGCTGCGGTGTCATCCTTCTGTCACTTGACCTGGTCCTGCGAGCCATTTCTCTGGTGAATAATTCTGAGGGAGATGTTCTAGGACTGCACAATTTGACTTCTTTTTCAAGACCAGGACAGCAAAGAAGTGCAGTGTCTAGACATGGATATGCATCCACTAGAAAGACCCCCAAAACATTTTTCACTCATGACAATACCGAAAACCTACCTTTGTCTTGCGTTCTCTCATGCCTTGCCTGAAATGTTTCCTTTTTTTCATTCTCAGGTAATGCTGCCCTTTCAACGTGTCTGCTTTCTAAATGCAGGAGACAATTCTGTATCTTTGAAAAAATTTAGATTGTCTAATGCCACTTGTTGGGTCAGTCAGAGCACCGTGTGCAGGACTGTCTCCAAATCAAACCTTAATGTCTCTAATCAGACGCAGAGGAATAAAATTGTCCTGGTTTTATTTTAGATTTTGCCAGTATTTCAGCAGGATTATTTAATTAATTTATTTTTCTAATTTAAATGAAGTGAAATATGCACCACATGGACAAGACAAGAAAAATCTCTGTGAAGTATTAAATCAGGAGGAGAAGAAATCCAACTTATTGAAGAATGCAATGATTTACAAAAGAAAAATTATAATGCATAGGTTTTTTCCTTGTTCCTAAGCACCATCAAGTTCTTTACTGATTGGAATAATTAATGGTTGTAATATTTTGCTAAGGACAACAGGAGGAAACCACATTGTGGCTGTGACACGAATAATTGCTTTCCTACATTTACTTACTTTCTGCAGTAATAAATACACATAAGGCTCAGCTTAAGAATTTCACAATATACTTAAATTTCTGATCAAGCTGATTTGAATTAAGTCCACCATGCCAACCTTTTTCAATAGAACTTTACAACATACTATAAAACTGTTGTTTAAACAATCCTTCCCATAATTACCACCAATAAATGATACCTTTTTATTGCCATTAGAACACTCTCAGTGACCGGTTTCCAGAGATTGCTGCAGTAACCTGTACATAACTTCGTGCTATGCTGTTAATAGTTGTATGGTTTTCTTTTTAGAATTCTGAAACTGGAAAGGTTTAAGAAAACATGCAAAATGCTGAGGATACACGTAAGTGAAATATTTAATGTCCATCATTCATAAAAGTTACATTGTTTACATAGGGTTCATTAGTATATAATAAAAATGTCATCTTAATGAAAGATTTTCTGGCAAGTCTTTTATATGTTAATTTGTTTAACATATGCTTTGGCTATACAGCTAAATAGGAATATATTTTAAAAAATCTTTCTGCAAATAGTTGCTTAACAGTTACAAAACCTCATTACTAAGAATTGGTTATTGTTACACTTGCTTGTTTTCTTGTAAAAATCATCTGTGATTTGGACTGGGAATCTTAGGACCAACTTTATGTAGCAAACTTGCTCATTGCATAGTGACCATGTAAACAGCTCAGGGACTCACAAATTTTATCCTTGTACTCTAAAGTCACTGTGTAAAGTACACACTGTACTGCTCATGTTTTCTTGTATTGATGAAGAATTTGGGGATTGTTTTATTGTTGATACTGAAGGGAATTTCTTCTTAAAACAAGTCAGGTTTATACAAGAAGTTAAAAAATTTAAAAATTAACACCAAAGGAAATAATTTTACACTGTGCAATAGTATTGCTACCTCATTCTTTTTGATTTTAGATAGATAGATATATATATAGCATATTGGAACTCCACTGTACTGCTTCTTTTCAAAAAAAAGTTTAAATTAGTTGGAACAATTAGCTATGTGTTTACATAAAGTTAACTATGTTTGCATCAAATAAAATGTTTATTAATGAAAGGTATTATACAAGAAACATCAAAGAGAAATTCATCATACAGAAATGTACACTATATGTGACAGATGGAAAAGTGCATGCAGAGTTGTCTCATTTAAAAATATTAATTCGGAAACAATAGTACTAAAGTTACTGGGTTTTGATTCCTATGATCTCGGATGAGTGAAAAGTTCTCCTTGAATTTACAAAAATCCATTTAACAGATATGACTAGTACACATTAGCAAGCAAGTGGAATGAATGCACTCAGATTTTATTTTACAAGTACTTGTGCTTGACAAATGTGATTTTTTTTCTTTTTTAAAGAAAAGGTTTCTTTGAATATGGGCTGGGTAGATTGCTGCCAGGTTGCTCTGGTTTTATACATAGGTTCTCTAAATTTGTTTTTGATACCACACAATTTGTTGAAGCCTTCAGTTCTGTTAATTAGACACCATAAAATAACCTATGTTTTGTTAACATTCAGGAAATGACATCGAGTCTTTTATTTTTATTTTTTGGCTCAATAGATTTTTAAATGTATGATTATCATAACCTAATATTGTCTTTGTCTTCACTGCAGTGGATTTCCGATCAAACTTTTCCCCTTCTTTTAATACTTTAGGGAATTTTCAAACGTCGGGATGTTTGGCTGTAATGCCCCATGATTTGTTCTCCCTGAAAGAAATCATAGTGACAATTTATTAAACTACAGAGCAACCTGGCTTTTCGGGGTCTGCAATTCTATTTTGTGCTCAATATACCTAGCATTAAATCTTGATTCATTTCATCATACTATTTAGGTTATACTTGTCATGCAATTACTTTAGCTCCTAGTTTTCTGGCTCTTTTAGAGGGCTAAGACAGGGTTTCAGTATCAAATCAGTGGGGCATTACTTTGCATGTTCAAAAAAGGAGGTTAAAAGGCTAAAATCTAAATTGCACCAGCAGTAGCATATACATTGAATATGAAGAAATTGAAAACCTAAGAAGGAACTGTACTTTAAAATATTTAAAAGGCCGTGTTTCTGTGTTTAATACCAATTGTTCATAGGTACCATAAAAGCAAAGAGACACACGGGTGCACGTAGACCTTAAATTTTAAAAAAGAAACCGAAAAAAAACCCCAAACCAAAAAAAAAAAGAAAAAGAAAAAAGAAAAATAAACTGATGGGAAATAAAACTCCTTAGATTCAAAATGGTTTATTCACACAAATTTAATAGGATATATCACAATTGTTTGGTCCATAAATATTTAGGGGAAATAGTTTCTATACAATGCATTTATCAATAAACAAAGAAACATGGACAATTTTGCTAGACCACTTACTGTACTATAAACACGAAGCTCAATATATAAGATTATTGGATTTATCAACTATATCTGAAAGAGTGCACAACTGCTTTCTATGACATGTTTGTCCCCTCTAACAGGATACACCATAAAAAGAGTTTCAGAAATAAGAGGTAAAACAGTACAAAACTAGTGAGGTGTCAAAAGGACTTAAAACAGTTAATTTAACAAACAACACATATATCCTGATTTTTCACAAACTTACTCCCAAGGTATATCATAAGGCACATAGTAGAACTGAGTTTTAATTAGTCTACTTAATAAAGTAGATCTCTAGTACCATATATTGTTCTGTCAAAGAACAAAATTTATAAGTATCAATATTTTTACCTGTAAAAGTGTATTAATAAAGATCTCAGCCTTACCAAGGTCTTTTGGTCTGGTTAGTGGTAAATGCCCATAAGGTAATAGAAATAGGAAAAGTCAAGATTCAATATCCGTAGAAGATGATAACCATACTTGCTAAATATATAATGGCAAACACACCTTTCTTCTATTACAGTGTTAACATCTCTTCCATCATCTTTTTTAAAAATAAGCTACTTTTCTGTGCTAATTTTCTAAAAACCCTGAGCAAAAATTACAATAATGCACTTTAATGTGGGCAGTGAACTGTCAATATGTAACCACACATTTATACAGCCAAAAAGGACACCTTTAAAATATATTAAATAGCCACTTTGACCACCAAAAAGAGATTTGATGGTTTCTAAAAAGTGGGGTATATGTGCAAAGTTATTCTTAACAATCCACTAAAAGCAAGACATAGATCTTGACTGGTTTTTGTTCGTTTTTGTTTCTGAGACTCTCCACAATCTAATTGGTGTTCAACTACAATAAAAGGATACAAATGAACATTCACCACTGCCCAGACCATTCAGACTTTTAGCTTAAATAAAACTAAAAAAAAAGAAAGATCACTATTGTAAACTAAGAAATGTATTCAGATCAGCATCCACAAGGCTTCTGAGTTTATCGGCTTTGAAATATTCACTGCCAATTCCTGGTTTTGCATGATTTTTGCTAACATTTTTTTCTTTTATACAAAGTTTAAAAAGTTAAAGTATATGTTAGAGATATTAATGAACTAAAGATTTTAAGTTCCTGTGTTAAACAAAGTGTCTGATACAATCTCAGGAAACATCTAAAGAAAATTCAAAATAGTAATGAATAAATTGTACTGGATTTTTTTTCCTTAAACATCTTAATAAATTATATTTTGCTTATTTCCATTTTCCCTGAAAAAAAAAAAAGTAGGATTTATCAAGAGTTCATTTGAATAGTACACATGTATACACCTTTTTGAAAATTATTTCTGTGCTCACTAAAGTAACTGGGCAACCTCCTGTTTGCTTTGAAGGTACGGCATCAAAAGCATGTAGCCAACTGCAATTTATATCTTTTTTAATTCCAAAAATTCAGAGCTGCTTGACAGGCAAAAATTAAAACCCTTCCCTAGGCAACATTTCAGATCAGTAGGACTCTCCACTTGCATTGTTACTCTGCTATTGTTACTTTAATGACATCCTTGTTGGTGTGAGCTCACTCTGGAGGGTTTTTTCTAGATCTTGCCTCCTTAATGTGGGGCGCAAATTTGGAGACCAACAGCCTGGTCCTGCCATCCTCACCCACACGTGCTCTCATCACTGGGTCTCTGTCCAAGTCCTCCATCCAGGCATGGCTTTCAGTGGTGGCCAAGGACATCCCAGCTGGGTGCAGAACTGGCAGAGGAGAGTTTAGCTATCCCAGTGAGACTCCCCAGTGCTCAGGGAGGAGCAGGCTTGCGACTACTGCATTAGGAAAGAGCACTGGTACTTCCAGTCTGACTGTTTCCATGATTAGTTTAATTAATTTTGTGTTTGTTTTTCAACATTTCAAAAATAAATAGTACAAAACTTCTGGATGCACTATGAAAATAAAATTAAATTTGGGGTTCTTAAATGCTGTGAGTGAACATACAATCCTGAAGCAGCATTCTTTTGGCTATAATTAAAATGGTTTTTATCTGGTTATCACGGAGGAACAGAATCCTCTGTTTTTGAGGGGTGGGTAACAATCAATGTTTTTCAAGGTTCTGGAAATAAGTAACATACAATTTTAAGAGGCACTTATTAGAATGATTCATCACCTTCTCTTCAGTCATTTGGTAAAGTTAAAGAATTTGAGTACAATTTACCAACAATAAATGTTCGTTTATTATAGCAACATATTACTTTAAACTCATTTGCCAGGTGGCTGCAGATGCTACACATCAAGCTGTTGATTTTCCCGAATATTTTGTGGGTTTGTTTGTTTGTTTTTAAAATGCTTGAAAAATAATAATAATAATAATAATTAATAATAATAATAATGAAGAGTAAGTATTTAAAAAAAAAAAATGAACTGTTAGAAAAGGTTCGTTAAGGTAGTTTGTGAGGGGCTCCCGGATTCGTGGCTGTCCAAGTTAGAGGTCACTGATGTCACTACAGTGATAGTGGGATTGGTCAGGTCTGTTAAAGTGGTCGCAGTGCCGGGTGGAGTGAGTGCGCCGCTGTCTGCTGAGGGCGGTGCCGGGAGCGAGGTGCCGTCAGCTTTATCGACACCCCCATTCTCCTGCCGCAAAAGGTTCCTTCTGAATTTGGCTCTTGCGTTTTGGAACCAAACCTGCAAACCAATCCCAACGGATTTCTTTACCGAGGCTTGTTGTGCTTTGCTTATTTTTGTCTTTGTTCTTGCTTTTTAAATTCATTTGTGATGTTTGATTTTGTGTGGCACATCACCTAAGTCATCCTATAGCTTTTCTCGCCGCTGGTGGTACTGACTCCCTGTGTACAGGCCCAGTGCTACAGGTGCTTACAGCCCTCAGAGAGCAGCCTCGAGAAAAATCTGCTCGCTCACGTACCCAAGGAAAGAAACTCTCTTGATGGCCACGTAGTGTTTCTTGGGTTGGGTAGCTTTGGGGTCAAGACACATAAAGATTGAGGCAAAGGGTGAGCGAGCAGATTTTTGCCAAGGCTGAAAGCTTGCCTTGATTAGTTGAAAAGGCTGAAGAGGAAGGAGGGGTAATTACACCATCCCTGTCTTACAGATTGTTGATATGGGTCATCTAGTCTTTCTGTTCTGTAAGGTTCACTGGCAGTGTTTGAGGTGACATGTAACACAGACAAGGAATTGCCGCTAATAGATTCTCCTTCTACCTCACTTGCTGCCCTTCTTTGGCACTCTGCATGTAATACACACCTCGTTTTAACTTCACTGAGCTACCACAGACCATATAGGGATTTTTAACATAATTTGCTAGGCTGTCCTTCACAGGGAAGTGCCTTTTGACTATGCAGGCCCTTAAGGAAAACAGTCGTCTAACAAGCATTGAGAGGGGGAGCCAGGTGGTCCTGGAGAATCATATTGGCCAAAGCTTGCTTCAAACACATCACAGATCTGCTTACTGAGGGGCCACATTAACTCCTTCAGGGGAGCCCAAAGGCTTCACCCATAAAATCAGTAGATTTGACACCTCTATCCTTAGTGCAGTCACCACAGAGAGACCACCAACCCCAGGATATCTACTGAGTGGATGGACTCTGATGACATTTTCCTCAGAGGACGCAGCTAATCATGAACCACAGTTTGATGTTTGGCTGCCTCGGGGCAGTAAGGCACACATTGGGCACTTCTGCCATGTAATACCATACCCCTCTGCACACCCACTAGGGACGCACCCAGCAAAAGTATTTCTACGTATACTGCTAGAGTCACACATAAGGGAAAGGCTGTTGACTAGCAGGGCAAAATTCTGTCAAGCCTGTCATGTGGCTTCTTACCTGCAGAACTCTCTTGGTCAGGCCTGTTTTCTGGGCAAGCTGCTTGAGGTCCTTGGCATCCGGGTTGTGGTTGATAGCAAAGTAGGACTTCATGGTACGAAGCTGGTGGTGTTTAAAGGAGGTACGCATGCGCTTTGTTTTCTGGGATGGGGGATAAGGCTGCTGGTCTCTGTCCAGGTGATCTGCCTCATTCTCATTACAACCTGTTGAATAAACAAAGTGGAACGAGGAGTTAGAGGCCATGCATCATGGAGGAAAAATGAATCAAGGCAAAAATCCTGAGTAACAGGAAGGAAGGAATGAACGAACGAAGTAACGAAGTAACGAAGGAAGGAAGATGGTACAAGGATAAGTACAGATGTGATAATTAATGAGACCAAAAGACATCCAGAATATTATCATTTCCTATCCTTATAACATGCTATGTGCCTCAGGCCTGTACCTACTAAGGGCAGACTTAGAAAGTTTTCTCTCCTTTGGCATTTATTTCAAACAAGTCTTTTCCCTGTGGTGATGGTTTTGCTTTGGGCACTCAAAGAGTCATTTGAAATCTCATTCAGATTTTGAAATCTTACTCATTGAAACATTCTTAGCTTGAGAGAAGAGTAAAGGTCAAACCAGCCTTTTGAATGTTCCTGAGCTTTTCCCCCAAATCACAAGCACCTATAAAAAGAGATGTACAGCAGGAAAGTTTGTCATGACAGTTCATCAAGAAAGCTGAGTTTTTTGCTGATAAAATAAATGCTTTTGGACTCTGCCTGGGAGTTTATATGAACTGCTCAAAGCCCTTCATCTGTAAAACATATCCAGGAAGCAGTTGCATCAAGACTTGATCCAGTCTCCCAGTCCCAACCAGCAGCAGGTCTTAGTTAGCACTGGGTTAGGACATTTCTACAAGCAAGCAGCTAGGGGCTCAAAACTTGAAGAGTTTCTCTGCTTTCCCCGATTCAGTATTTTCAAAGTGTCTATGAAAGATAAGTTTGTTTCAGATTACACTTTTAGGGGTGTGAATTGTACGCAAGAGTTGCAGCTGTTTGGAGATGGTGACATCATTACTTCATATTGGAGAAAGAAATTACAGTATTAGCAAAAAACAAAGTAAGAAATGCATCTGTGCTTTTCTTTGCAGCTTAAACAAAAGGGTTAGCAATTTCTAGGATCTCATTTGATAAAGGTAGTTCAATCACACAGGAGAAAATCAATGGTGTCATCATAGCAGGGAATATTAATTAAAGAAGAGCTAATTAAAAATGTTTCAGAATGTTTGTAAATTAGACTGAGTTTCATTCGTTGCTCTTTTTGATTTTTGAACTGCTTTCCAATATTTACTGGATTATTTACAAGGCCTAGCTGATTCCCATTCCTAATTGAGAGAGAGAGAGAAGAAAAAGAAGGAAAGCACACAATACAGAGAGACTGATGTCAGCAGTGCTGAAAACAGAGGCAAGGCAACTTGAAACCACAAGAAAAAAGCTTCTTGAAGGTGTTTTTTCTTTTGAATTATAAAACAAGTCAACATGAACAGATGCTGGTAAGACAAGACTTTGACAGAAAATCAGGTGAATATTTAATTATAGCTAGCTTTGCTCCTAGTGTTGGTAAGAAGTGTATCTGCACTTTCAAACACAGTAAGCTGACACTTCTGAAAAGACCAGGAGTTGAAAGTTGCCTTAAACACAATTTCAGACCAGATTTGGATTGTATTTACTATTTGTTTTCACAAGCAATCACACTGCCTTCAGTCAAACTGCGTGGGCTGTAACTTATGAGCTGACATAAATCAGAGTACCAGAATTCAGTCCTCAGGTTTTACTTCAGAGCTGCAAGCTGCTTGATTGTGTTGTTTTCCTTGGGCCACTCAGGCTTACAGCAGCAACACAAATTTCCTTGGGCTCCTCTGTCCTACTTACTGCCTTTGTTTCTGTACTCTGTTCTTTTTCTTTGTCTTTTTCTTTTTCTTTTTCTTTTTCTTTTTCTTTTTCTTTTTCTTTTTCTTTTTCTTTTTCTTTTTCTTTTTCTTTTTCTTTTTGGCAGTGGTCTACTTTATTTTGGTTTTTATTTTCAAGAGAAAATGAGAAGAGGTCTCCAAGTATCTTCAGACAATCCTGGTTTATACAATGACTACAGCTCACTCTCTGTTTTACACAGCGTTGTGTGGTTTGACCACATCATAGAGCAGTCTTACACTATCTCCTGGAGAACTAAGGGAAAGCACAAAGTCAGGCAAGACACTGCCCATTTCTTTGCAGCAGGATTGGAGGGTTGTTTAAATTTTTGCTTTCAAAAGAGCTAAAACAGTTTGCTTCTTATTGCCAAGAATTCTTCAAGTGAACTCTTCATAGTTTTACACACACACACACACACACAGATAATGAAATAAAGCAAACAGCTCTTTGAGGAACAGATGTGTAAAATATTTTCCTAGGGAAATCTTCACTGTCTCATTTCTATATCCTCTAAGCTCTAAGTCAACACAGTTTCCCTCAAAACACATGTTAATTATATGATATAAGATGTACTATAGAGAAAGCCTTGAATGTTTTAAGTACTTCTGAATAGTTTCTTCCATTTTTCGCATTAATTCCAGACAGCTCGCAAGTATGAATGACTTCTACCTCATAACATTTTGAGATATTTATTGTTGTGTTTCCACTTTACAACTGAGGAGCTGTGAAAAAGAAATTAAACTAGCAAACAAAATACAGAGTAGAAAGCTGTTGCAGATTCTGTGGCAGAGTCTGATTTTCCATTCTGGACCAGGGCTCAGCTCCCCTGAAACATAATGTGCACGCAAATCTAAGCCAGGGCCCGCTGGATGGCTGTGAATACGCACATGCTCATGCTCAGCTGAGTGAAGATCTCGGCTCCATCGGAGTTTCGTTTTTAAAGCTCGGAGTGGTTTTCCATAATGGCTTGGCACATGGTACGGACGCAGCGGCCGGGACTGTTCGTACTCGGCTTACTGGGGAGGTCACAGCCGCGGTGCCCCCAGACCCGGCGTGCCGAGAGAGCCCCGGCCGCGAGTGAGGAGCTGCGGGCGCGGCTGCGGAGCGCGGTGCTGTCTGGCTCGGGGGCTCGGGCGCAGGGGCGATGTGCGGGGCAGGGCTGTCCCCGGCCGGGGCTCCGCGCCGCGCCACCCCCGCGGGGCGACAGGGAGGCACACCGCGACACGGCCCCGACACCGCCGCGGCCGGGAGCTGCGGGGCCCGCTGCTCCCTCGGAAGGCGGCAGCCGTGCATCCGACATTTAATTCCTGCGGACTGCTTGCCCTTTGTAACTGCAAGAGCAGTTACTGAGTCACAGGGCAGAGAAGGAAAAATGTGTGTAGGGAAGTGGCTGCCAATTAGTTAGAGACTTTTTTCTCTCTCTCAAGAAGCGATTTCATCTACTGCAACTCATTTCGTAGCTGTTTCAGATTCGCTTTCCTCGCCCTGGATCTGGAGCGCGGTGGCCCAATGGGCCGGAGCCGTTTGCACCGGGTACACGGCTTGGCGGCAAACTTTCTCGAGACCATGTGTCAGCCCTGGACATAGCTGGATAATGTTTATAAAAAAATTAAATCACGGCCCAAGAAGAGGTTTCTCAGCCATCTAGCCTGAGCCCAAAGCATCGTTTGTTGTTTTGTTTTGGTTTGTTCTTTTTTTCTCTCCGTTGCCCGGAGGATTCTGTGAGTTCTCAATGCAGTGAGCTGCATTTTCATAATGGGTGGTGCTTTTTAATCTGATTTGCAGAGAGTGATACATCTTATATGGCCCGTTGTTGTAAAGAAGGGGAGTTTTAAGACCAGCACACAAAAATTATGTCAGCGTTCTCAAATAATGTCTCTCTTGAGTCCTGACCTGAAGTTTACAGGGAGCTTTATCATATCCACAAGTCTTCATTTTACCATAACTTCTGATTATAATTTTAACGCTAAATTGTCCCTAGAATTATTTCCTTTTAGGAATCTGGGGATTCGGGTGATGCTGTGTGGACCAGAGATAGAGACCAGAGCAGAGCGCGGGCGCACGGGAAATCCACCATTGGAAGCTGGGGCTGAATGAATCCTGGCTGCGCTACAGGTTCCCTTTTCTTTAGCAGCTTTCAGGATTGATTGGAAGCCGCTCGGTAGCCAGGGATTCCAATGTCATCTTCAATTAACAAGGAACAATTAGCGCAGTGATTACCCTGGCTCCAAGGTCTACGCATCAGAGGAGATGAAATCGCCTTGCACAGCTCCCTGGTTCCCAGCTAAAGCCCGTTTCACGAGCGGCCCCAGAGGAGGTGCCGGGGGAGGGGTGGGGAGGGCAGGGGGGCGGTGGAAGATTCCTTATGGATCTCAGTGGCAGCGGGTTGAACTTGGTGCAGGGGAGAGAACCCCGGGCCGAGAGCGGCGCTCTGTTACCGACCCGCGATAGTCGGAAGGGGAGGCCCTGACCCCTCTCCC
>VYXD01004234.1:1042954-1091905 GCA_013397195.1 Hylia prasina | reverse complement strand
GGGGGGTGGGGGTGGGGAGGAGGAGGTGTTCTTTGAGGAGCAATGGTTTGGATTTCGCCTGCCGCATTTGAGGCCGTGGCGTGTCCGGCTGCAGGCACAGGGCACTGCCCGGGCCGCCTCCCGCCCCGCAGGGCACCAGAGCTTCACACCCTCTCCGTCAGCACCTGAACTTTTCAAGACACTTCCAGTTTAATCATTTCCAGAAATTTAAAGCGCGTAGTAATAACAGCAACGGGATTACGATCCTGTTGCCTGCGAGTCGGGTGGTTAAAGCCGGGTCTATTTTTAAATCCTAACGCTATTTTCTGCCCTACGAGCTTGTGGTGGACTACAGCACTATTAATGATCATCCTCATCTCTTTGTGAAGTCCGCGGGCACTGCAACATATCTAGACACAAAGAAGGGAAATCTCAATAGAATTACATGTCGTGGTGGTAGCACCAAATGTAGCTAATATTGTTTTCAGTATTCAAATTGGTTGTGGTTTATTTTATCTCAATTTTTAAAATAGTTTTTTCTTTTTCAAGCCCGAGATTTAAATTTCCGCTTCGGAGTCAGATACAACATATTTTACCATCACCATCTTTCTCCTCCCCTGAGTCCTCTCGAGCTTACGGTACCGTGAAGCAAGTTTCGGATCTCCGTGTTAGGGACATGTTACAGCCGGTGCATCGCGGCCAGGCTCGGGCACCAGCCCCTCTCCTCCCCTGCCAGGCTGCGCGGGGGCTGGCGCTGCCACGGACACAAGCACAGGGTGTCTTTAAACGTAACCGGCATCGGATTAAACCCCCCAAACCTTCAGCGTGCTTGTACCTCCCGGTAACCTGAAAACATGTCAATTAAGACACGTATTCATTTGCTTAGAGAGATGATATTTCAATAAGAAACAACTAGGTGCTTTGCGTAGTAATCCCAAACACGTATCTCCGAAGCCAAGCGCTGTGACTGACCACAAACAAGTGATCACACAGCCAGAAGAAAGCAAGAGAGGCAGATTATTGTCTAACATGAAACTGTTCGCCACCCAGGACCTCAGCACTGTCAGCTCCATAGTTGTCTGGTATTAACACTAATCGTATTTGCACTCGGCTTGTAATTAAGCCATTGGAAATTATCATATTTTGCTGGTTTTGAAAAGGACTCACAGACTGGGACTGAATTACAGACAGGTGAAACGAGCCATTCCATTAAAAAAAGATAAAACTAAAAGAAGCACAAAAGAAGGCGCCTTTTTTTTTTTTTTTTAACTGAGCTGAAACGCTCAGCCTTCCCAAGCTGAGCTATTTTTCTAGATTAAAACATAGATGCATGAAATGTTATTTGCGAATACACCTGGGGAAAGCACCGTTCTGTGTTGTTAAAAAAAAAAATCCCAACCAAACAATCAACACCACGACGCCAAAGAAACACCCTGCAAATTACATCCGTGAGGTCCAAATAGCTGCATTGCTAGCACAGACTCATGCAGGAGCTTACCTTGAGACCTTAGAAGCTTCTTCCAAAATTGTACCCTCCTTAATGAGTGATGAGGGATGGGTTTTGAATGGAGAAGAGACGCAATGATCTAGCCAGTAGATGGAGGTTGTTCCTTGCTCCTAGCGGAGGATCCCTATGTTAATTAAAATAAACAAGCTGCTTGGTGGAAAGATTTTTTTTTTTCTCCCTTCTCTCCCTCTCTCTTCCCGCCCTCTGCATAGCCTCTGACACAGAACTGACGTGAATTTCTAACCTCTGACCTTTCGCCAATATACACTGATACCTGCCTTTTATTTTCTGTTTGTTTCGAAATATTTCCGAAAACAAAATAAATAAATAAAGAAGAAGACTGAATGANGCCCCTGCCCGCAGCCCCTTCCACCTTGGCAATTAGCGTGTGCCCTGGGAAGATTTCAGCGTGCGGTCACTGGGATCGCTCTGCCACCGAGCCCGCGTTCTCCCTGGCCACGGGCTACGGGCTAAAGCCTATCGCAGCGTGAACGCTCTTGTGCTTAGATCGGGGGATTTAGGACGAGGTCTATATGCAAATTAATAATTGACNAGGGGGGGGAAAAAAAAAATCCCACCTCTCGATTTTGGCTGGTTTGCTGGATTTTCTTGATTAGCTGTCTCAGCTCCTCAGTAATCAGGTGAGGTGTTAATGGGGAGCTGGTTGTAAATAAAACTAATAAAGCAAAGAACATATTAGGAAATTAAAAAAAGGCGAGGACCGAGAGGCTGTTAAAAATATTGTAGCGAGCTGAGCGTTTCCCCATCACGTCGCTTTTTTCGTTCTGTGCTTATTCACAGCTGAGCAGCAAACCCCGGATTGTTGCCATCTCCACATTTTTTTTTTTTCAAATCGCACTGAACCAGCCATGGGCTGCATCAACCCTTCCCACTTTCATAAAAAGCCTCTCAAATGGAGTCGCTAAACAGCAAACTTCAGCCTGATCTGATGTGATATGATATATGGATTCATGGAGCAACCTCGCTTTGCCAAACACGATGAAACTGTGAGTTGTCATGCAATACTACGCAGTCAAACCTGGGATAATTGTAAAAGTGAACCCAATTTAACCCATTAGAATAAAATCAGATGCCAAGATGAATCGGAATCATTGCTTCTTAGGTGACAGTACTGATGACAATTGATCCACGGGCTCAAAACAATAGAAGAATATAGGGTCGGGAGTCATTTCTCGTACTCCCTCCCAGGGGGAAGCGGGGAGCCGTCGGGGAGGCAGGAGCGGCTCCGGACCGGGCTGCGGAGGGGCTGCGGCCGCTCCTCTCGCAGAAAGGAGCTCACTGCCAGGACCTTGTGGCCGGGGAGCTGCTTCTGCAGCGGCCACACGAGATGACTTCTCGCTTTGGCTTTGTTTGCTCGTTCCTCTTAACTCCTGCGACAGTTTCTGTCCTTCTCCCCTGAGCCATGTGACCCCCAGGTCTACGTGGCCAGCTTGGTAATGTANGCCCCTGAGGGCGGGCGGGTGGCAGAGGGCACATCCCACGCAACAGCAGCGGCTCACCTGGAGAAAGCGGCCAGGGACGTGTGGGTCGGGGGTGTGTGTGTGTGTTTGTGTGGCTACTTCTGGTGGAGACCCTAAAATCCGAGTATGTCTCTGCAGGAGGAGTGGATTTAGGGCAGGGACCGTGAGCTCTCATCACGCAGGGCTTGCTGTGCCAGCTCCGGGGTCATTGCAAACCCGCGTTGCTCCCATGGTTCGGACGGCGAGAGCTTTTAGAATAAGGTTTCGTTAAATCCGCTGGCGTCCAGGAAGTTTAAAGGCATCCCGAGCANAAACTGAGGAATATATTAAAAAAAAAAAAAAAAAAAAAAAAAGGGGGCAAGAAAGGGATGCTAATGATCTTCCTTGGAGTTTGTCAGCGGAGCCCCGGCGGCGAGCGGAGGAAGCAGGGCGGGCTCGGTTCCCCGCCGGGGAGCGCACCGGCGGGTGGGGTCCGGCCGTGCGCTCTGGGCAGAGNTTGTGGGTGTGTGTGTGTGTTTGTGTGGCTACTTCTGGTGGAGACCCTAAAATCCGAGTATGTCTCTGCAGGAGGAGTGGATTTAGGGCAGGGACCGTGAGCTCTCATCACGCAGGGCTTGCTGTGCCAGCTCCGGGGTCATTGCAAACCCGCGTTGCTCCCATGGTTCGGACGGCGAGAGCTTTTAGAATAAGGTTTCGTTAAATCCGCTGGCGTCCAGGAAGTTTAAAGGCATCCCGAGCAAAAGCGGGAGCAGCTCCGGGGCAGGGGTAGCTGAATCCGTCTGTTCGTGCGTGCCGGGAAGCGGCTGAGCGCGCAGGGAGAGAGCGGCCTTCATGGGACTTGCTGTCTTCTTAACCTCCCTGAGAGAGCAGCGGCCATCTGCGCCAAGGTACAACAATAAGAATTATTAGTATCATAATCACCACGGTTGTTATCGCTGCGACTTTGAGGGAGAAGCCCAGCCCCGGCTCCGACTTCGGCCCGCTGGACGCCCCAGCCCCGTTCCTACTTTTTGCTATCTAAATCGCCTAAAATACTTCCCCCCCCAATTACCAGCGCTCTGATGGGAACAGGAGGCAGAGGAATATGCAAGGCTCATAATAAGCCACCTGCTGCGTCGCGCCGAACTAATGTTGTGCTTTATTTCATTAAAGCTGCCGCGGCAGCAGCACCGGCCCGTGCGTTACCAATTCCCCACCCAGCACGGACAGCCGGGACAGGACCCCTGCACACTACGGGCCCCGGTGGTCGGTCAAAGACAGGGACCGATGCTCGGCTGCTGCGCACGGAACGCGGAGCCACGGGCGGTACCTCGGGCCCGGGTCCCGCCCGCTGCTGCGGGACGCACAGCCCGCTCGGTCCGTTCAGAGCTGTCTCTCCCCTCAATGACCCCCCTCTCCACCTATTTGCATGCCCACGCGAAGCTATATAAATAGCAGTAATAGCCTCATACATTAAATCAGTATTTGTTAGCACAACCATTCCGAGTCGTTTCAGATATTTGGACTCAGTCTGTTCAGTGTAGCTTCAACCTATTGACTTGCCAGACGAGATGTTCATGTGGACCCAGTTGCTAAAATCATGAAAACAGACTTTAGCTCTAAACTGTGCTACTCTCCCATCTGACGGATGTTAACACACAAATGAAATCCATTTGGATGTTTTTAGTTACCAGAAGGCTGCGCTGACGTTCAAATGATCTAAATCTTAGCATCTGGAAGCCTGTGCGAGCATCTTTTTTGGAATAGGTTTCAAGACATTTCGTTCAACCCAAGCTGAGGAAGGATCAAAATGGGACACCAGGAAACTGACAATAGCTTCCCTTCTAAATGAAACTGGCTGTTTCATTTAAAAGCACCAAAAAGAAAATAAAAATAATAACCCCCCCTAAGCCTTTCCATTTACTACAGTCCCTCCGGGTAACCCCAAACCCTCCCAGCCAGGGTCCATCATGGAGCTGCTGCGAGGCACCGGGATGTCCCGAAGGCCACCACCGCCTGCAGAGTCCCCCCGCCGGCAAAGCGCTCCGCGGGGACAGCACACCGCCTTCTTCTCAGGAATACTTTTTGGGCTGGGGACTCGTTTAGTGTTTTCTAGGCGCAGCAATTCATCGACGCTATGGTAGAACATGTTGTGTTAGTGCCATTCAGCCTTAATGAAGATCTGTGGGAGAAGTCGTGCGAGACAATAAATACAGCGGTCCGGATGTCGGTGACTTTAGCAGGAAATAAAGGAGGGCTCCGTGTTAATGAAACAAAGATGTGGGAGCTCCTGGCAAAAGCCTCGAATGTACAGGAGTGCTCAGTACCTCCTGGGTGCTCATGAATATCTGTGATGTGCGTTACACTTCATATTATGTTTGCAAACGGAATTCTTTTGTCTTTCTAAGGTTTTTACAAACTTGGATGCCAAACAGACCGATGTTCAATCAAATACAAAGAATTTAAATTATTCAGGAACCCAAGCGATTCTGTGGAGCCTTTCCTTCCCGTCCCCCATCTCAGTGTCGGGGATTTAATCCGGTAGCAAGTGTGTCAGGGAGCCGCTTCGGCCCTGCCCCAAGGCGGCGGGATCATCTCCCGGGCCCGGGAGACCCGCGGCGGAACCGCGCGGCCCGGCCCGGCCCGGCCCGGCGGCTTCCCCGCCTCCCCTCGGGAGGGCTCCGGGCCCCGCGAGGGTGCCTAGGCATGGCCGAGCTCGCTGTGCAGAGGCGTCGGAGCATCCTCCGGAGCAGTCGAAGGGGATGGGCTTATCCCAAAGGGCGGATTTTCTCGGGAAGCGGCGGGAGCGCTCTGCCACCCCGGGCATCCGCCTGTGCCGGTGAGGCGCGACAGCCGGCCCCGGCCGAGCTCATAGCACACACACAGCGCAGAAACACAGAGCAACACACTCCACAGCACACAGAGCACACACACAGCACACAGAGTGCAACACACACCACAGAACACACAGAGCACACACACAGAACACACACACAGCACACAGAGCATACACAGCACAGAAACACACAGCAACACACACCACAGAGCACAGCAACACACACACAGCACATAGAGCACACACACACAGAACACACAGAGACACAGAACACACACCACAGCACACAGAACACGCACACGGCACACAGAGCACAGAAACACACGCACAGAACTCACACACAGCACAGAGACACAGAAACACACACAGAACACACACCACAGCACACAGAACACACACACGGCACACAGAGCACAGAAACACACACACAGAACACACACCACAGCAGTACCTAGCATACAGCAATACACAGCAAACACCATACTCCACAGCAACACAGCACACAACACACAGCACAGCATCACACATCACAACACACAGCCGTCTGTCCCTGCCACCCTCACCCTCTCAAACAGTCCAAACTCCTGGGTATCAATGATTTTTGGCCATCACGTTACTTACAAAAGTAACATTAGATACACCCGTGGGATTTACAGATCACATATACTCCCTTTCTTAGTTTATTTTAAAGGGAAAATAATTGTATTATGGGATTGTAGCCCGTTACTTGCAGCACAAAATAAAGTGAAAGGGATTCAATGATGTGCTGTTGAAAACACACGTTCACATATGGTTTAATTTGTGGTTTGTGACAATTAAAACACATTCACTGGGAGCCAGGATCAGGTACAGCCAATGCTAGTATTCCAGCAGTGGAAGCCACAAAGAGATGATGGGCTTCAGTTTTGCAGCTGCTCTCACAGATTGAAAAAAGCTAATAGTCATTAAGAGAAAAAGAAAAAGAAAAAGAAAAAGAAAAAGAAAAAGAAAAAGAAAAAGAAAAAGAAAAAGAAAAAGAAAAAGAAAAAGAAAAAGAAAAAGAAAAAGAAAAAGAAAAAGAAAAAGAAAAAGAAAAAGAAAAAGAAAAAGAAAAAAAAAGGGGAAAAAAAAGAGTTGAAACACTTCTTTTTGGACTCATCTTTCACATTAACTTGCTCATATGAACACTGCAGAAGAAATAAAACAAGTCCTTACTGCATTACTTGGTAATCAGTACGGAAAAGCCCAACCCTGCTTATGGTTAACAAGAATTGTTAATGATATATAAATCATTTGATCTATCGTGCCCTCCAGTCTTAAAGGAAAATAATGGCAACCCCAAGCAAATGGTCCTAATTAGTGTCCAAGAAACCACTTCCTAAATGTATCCTTCCAACTCATTCCAGTTTGACTGTCCAGAGCAATCTTTTGTTCTTAAATCCCTTTATTTTGTGTGTAACTGCAAAAATGCTCTGCATACTGGCACTCCAAAAATAGTTCATTTCAGGGTAAAGACCAGCACTGGGGGCAGGAGGAAGGACGAGATGATCCCAGTCTCTTGCTGTTGCCTGTAAATTGGTCCCAATCATTTGAAATTATATTTCCCTGAAGTCTTGCCTCCTGACAAGTCTCCTTAGAGAAGTACCAAAGGGGAATTAATCAAAAAATCGAGCCACTGCCACCACTCGGACTGCAACACAAACTTTGAAGAGCCAAACCCAAAACCGGATCCAGGGCCAAGCTGTGCATATTCGAGCTGCCTGTCACATATTTTCACCCACTCTTTCCACCATTTCCAAGTGTGATCTGTAGGTTAAATGCACCGTGGTATAGCCATAGATACCACACCTCATGTGGTACCCAGGGGAAGGTTCAGGCACACCCTGGAGGAGGAACAGAGCTTGGACACTGGGTTTTTGTGGCCTTGATCTTGTCTCCACTGAAAGCAGCTCAACTCTCACTGTTTGCTCCCTCAGGAGGCCTCTTTCTTGGATGTACAAAATACAAATTGCCATTTCTCATTAGCTGGAGTACCAGATCCTGTTGCTTCATGAATATAATCCACTCTTCCACTGAGTCCAGTATCTTCTGCCACTTTTCCATCCCCTACCTACTCAACCACAAAACATCATTCCTTAAGTTTGAAACACAGTCCTGAAAAGCAGAACTACATTGGACACAAAACGCATCTTGGTCCCCTGGTTCTAGCACCTTGTTGTTGGTTTGGTGTGGTGGTGTGGGGTTCCTTTGTTTGTTTGGGGTTTTTTTTTGTTGTTTGGGTTTTGGGTTTTGTTTTGTTGGTTTGCTTTATTGTTTGGTTTGGTTTGTTTTTTGGTTTTTCTTTTAATGAAAGCTGGAAGGAAACAGACTTTCCAGCATGGGTTCTCTCCCCAAACGTGAGGGACTTGCCAAGGGAAAGGAAATAGAACTTCTATAAAACGACAATCAATGACATAGTTACTGCGTTGTACTCTTTATGCTATTTCCAGGAGATAAAGCTAATGGGAAATGCTGCAATATTTTAAACAAGAAAATCTGTCAACAACCTTCCCTGGACTTAAAACGTCCTTGACTCATTTAAAGTCATGGTAAAACACATAAGATGGGTTGCCAACTCTTACTACCTCAGCATAAATAATTTTACTAAGTCGCGGAGACAACATACAAGCTGATTCCGATAGGTTTCTTACTCACGTGTCTGCACGCAGAGCCACAGCAGTTACCCCTCTGCAAGCGGGCAACTTCGGAGAGCACCACAGCCCCAGCAACTGCATCCACTGCGCTCTGCTGGCCAGCCTGAAAGCAAAAGCAACCAACCTCAGCTCTCTGGAGCCTTCAGCTCTTTCAGGTTTCATATTGCAAGCGAGATTGATATTGTCCTCTTGTAACTGCTTAAACGAAACATGCTTGCTTGGTGATTCGTGATTAAATGCGTTTATAAAGAAATTACATAGTCTGGTATTCACAAAGACTTGGCAAATCGGTGGATGGGGACAGGTTACCGAAGCGATTGCGGCAGCTCTAAGGTAGCATCTGAGTGCAGCCACAGCCTCACCGTTCTCCCCCCGTCCCCTCGGGGGAGGGGACACCTCGCAGTGCCCTGGTGAGCCCGAGCCGTCGGTGCGGCGGGACGGCCCGTGAGCACGGGGACAGCGGGGCTGAGGGGCGGCCACAGCAGCGCTCGTTTCGCCGGGGACCACAGGACATTAACACCCCTTTCACCTGGGACCTTGCCCCCGCGCTAACACTACTTCCTCTTCTCTTTCCAAATTTCAGCTCCTCGGATTTTACTTGTGAAACATTTCAGGCAGTTACCGAAAAGTATTTGACGTATTTTATTGCTTGATCAAAAGCAATGTTTATCCCTCCAACCTCCGCGCTCCAAGGTGCCCTGCGGTGAGCAGCCCGGGGCCACCGAGCCGCTGCTGCGCGCAGGGGAGCAGCCAAGGCGCCGGGGAGCGGGACCGGGACCGGAGTCACTTAGCACATCTGCAAGCTGCTGCCGGGCGATTATCAGGTCATTTCTTCCGTAATGCAAACCATGCGCTCCCGTATCACATCAAACCGCTAATTGCGAATGATGCGTTTCGTGTCGGAGGTGAGCGGCTGCCCCCGGCCGGGGCTCGGGGAAGCGCCCCGGGCACGGTTTGCGGGTCGGCCCCTTCTTCGAGCGGCGCCGGCGGCTCCCGCGGAGGCCTGGAAGTGCCGGTGGGCATATCTCCGCCTGGGCGTACGCGGGGTCGGTGGCAGCCCGTGTCTGGCCCCAGCCGCACCTCCCGCCCGCCCGGCTGCTGCTCCCGAGGGAAGCGGCGCCCCGAGACGAGAGTGACGGAGCCCCAGCCCAGGCCCATCTGTGGCTCCTCTGTGAGGGGCCGGTGGCCGTGCTCAGATGTGTTGGGTACATTTTATGGATGGGGCTGTCTAACGTGCTCCCCGGGGATGCCAAATGCCACACATCTCGAGCCACTGCTAGCAAGGACTCCGTAGTCGGGGTGTGCCTGAAGTCAGTGTCAGTGCAAACACAATTTGTGCTTTCATATACTTCGGTATCACTTTAAACTGTACAGTTACACAGTTTCTCTTTTCCCATACCTGCCTCCTTAACTTATTTCTTCTGTGAGTCCATTGGCGGTTTTCAGCACAATCTCAGACTGCATGTGGTGTTTCTCAGTAGATACACTTTCATCTTCCAAATCTCCCTCTCAGGTCTTCCCAGTTCTCATTCCCAACCATAAAGCCTATGATGAAGCATTTCCTTGTCTCAGGTTTCTCAGTCTCAACACCTCGAGTTTCATCACAGCCAAGAATCTCCAAAAGCCCAGAAGCAGGAACTGAGCTGCTCAGATGCCTCGGTGGGATTGAAGCCTTGCTGCTGGACTCTCTGTCGCCAAACTTTTTGTTCAGCCTTTTCTAGTTACCTACATGGATTCTGACCTTTCTGTGAAGTTGCGGACTCAAGGTGACCCATCTCCCTTTCTGGATCCTCTTGCCTGTCCCGATGTAGCAATTACCTCCCCACTCCTTTATGTTTTTTTGTCTTCCCAGACATGATGGTTCTCAGGGAACACAGCTGCTCTTCAGATGTTCCTTTATTCCTCCTCCATGCTGAGTGTCAGTTTGTTGCCTCGGTTGAAGTCTACCCTCTGTTCTCTCCCACTAAAGTTCAACCCTTCCTGGTTCTGTGTGTAAATCAGATACTTTTCCACAAACTCTAAGGCCAGCAAGATGCGCCAGAGAAAAGGCTTCTTTCACTGATTCCAGACCCTGACAGCCTAGGAAGAACCAAGAACAGTCCAGAAAAAACTCTGCAAATGAAATGGTGCTTTCCCCTGAATCTGAGCATTTCTACTGGAATAATCAGAGAACGTATCTGCACGTGTTCAGCAGGTACTGCAGGACATATGGGGACTTGCATGGCATGGCTTATTACAGTTTACGACTTGGCCAAATTGGAATATATTTTCACATATTTGGCAAAAGTCGCATTGCCAACACACAGAGCTCCTAGCACAATATCTCCCTGCCAAGTGCACTGCTGCTCCAGGGGACGGGACACAAGTGGTGCTTCAAGTTTATAGAACTACTAACATGAACATAACAAACAATTTCTTTTTTCACAGTCTTCTATAAGCGTATATGTATATGTATATGTATATGTATATGTATATGTATATATAAAGGCTATCTTTCTTGGATAAATTTTTGCAAAACATTTACCCTAAAGCAAAGAGGAGTCCGGAAAATAGGAACTTAATTTATTAAATTATACCAGTTCTAAGGAGTTGAAAACAATGCAGTTTTACAGATAGTAAGATACTGATTGCACTTAAAAATTTATGAAAAGTGTATTATTCAGCAGCAGTGAATAGATCTAAATAATTCTTCTTATGATTGAGTGGCTGCATCAAATTGGTTTCAAGCATTGAATTTGATTTATAAATTCTTCTACTGTTCTGTTTGGTGCCTTGCAGGATCCAAAAATGTGTACAACACTGTGCCCAACCTGGAAGCTTATTTTCATTCCTAGCACTGTCTTTACTTGCTTGATGTTTGCATCATTAGTCTATTTCATAAATTAAATAAATTATGAACCTTCCACCTGATGTCACATTCCATGAATTCGTGTCCTTAAAGCTAGGCTCTAGGAAAATAATCAAGGAAATCAGCATTTAACCCAGTGGTGTAATCTTAATTCACTTGACTTCAACATCTTAATTTATAAATGACTGTGCAGGTTCCCTTTAAGCACCCAGCGACCTCACTGATGCAGATCGTGCAGTGGAAGATGTGACCCAGCTCTGCAAAGCTGCAGCCCCACAGGAGTCCCCTGGCACTCCTGTACCTGACTTCAGCACACACACCTAGTTCTCAACAGCCACAGGGCTCTCAACTAACTGAAAATCTCTATCTTATATACCATATTATTGGGATTTATTTGGAAAAACGGTATTCAGGATAAGTATTGCAGCTGAGTTTGGATGATGAAGAGAGGATTGAGAAGACATCTGGTAGAGGGGGTGTTGATGGAGTGCTGAATGACAACTGCTTATTTTGTCCTTACAGATCGAGTTGGTGGATTATACTGTTTAGCAGATCTGACCATGACAACAAATAATGATTTAAGAAAATCTGTATATACTAAAACATCACAAGCCGAAGATATATTGGTTTTCCAGCTGAGTAGCCTATTTTATAGGTGTGTGAGTTATGTATTTCAGTTAACTGAATGCAGTAAAACGAAACCTGCTTTTGCAGATCAGTCCCAGTTCCATAATATTGATAGGATTCAATATCAGTAGCAGTTTGATAAATTCTCATTTTCCAAAGAAAAAAAATTATGAAAATGAGGAGCCAAACCATCAAACCTTTACTTTATGAAATAGTTCAGAAGAATCAGCAGGTAAGACCTATAGTTCCTATTTGTCCACAAGAGAGTCTAGACTCTGGAGAGTCTAACCATGTTGTGGATATAGAAAGGAGGCTCTGACTGACTGGTGCTGACTTCAGTTGTTGCACGCAGGAGGCCCCAGACGTGTGAAGGCAGAATGTTCTGTCACAGGCTTTGACTGCAACTTTGTAAAGTTCACGTGGAGGAGACCGCTTTGATAACAAGGATTTTAAATCAGTTCAGTGGTGAAGTTCAGAAAGGAGTGTTGTGATAACAATCTCAACTCTTCATTTCAGTGCAATGCTGCTGCTGCTGGAATCTACTTTCACGTGGCCATATATTCGATGAGGTTTATGTTGCTGCACATGCTGAGATGGTGTTTAGGGCACAGAAAAGGGGCCCATACAAAAGGTCATATAGCCCCTGTATGAAAAATACAGGAGAGTAAACTTTCTGTTGCAGTCTACTGAGTCCTCCAAGATGATGGGTATTTTTAAGAAAATTGTGTCGAATTAAGTCTTTAAAAAGGTGAGCTGCTTTAGATCTGCAGCAGAACGTGCCACCTTTGCAGTGCATTTTGGGAGCAAAGGGGATGAAGAGCATCCTCTGCAGAGTCTCTAGCAGGGCACATTCATGGGAATACATCTTGCTTTGCCACTTGGTATCTCCATCCACAGCCCAGAGAACTGGCATCTGTAAGAACAGTCAGAATCCCAGAACTGGTGTAGTGAATTCTTTGGGATGCTGTGATTTCTCAGTGCCTGTGGCAGGGGTTACTCAGGCACAAGGTGTGCAGTGTTTTGCTGTGACTAGTGCGTGTTTATGGACTTTCCATACATGTGACTTCTGTGCCAAAGCACTACACATTTTTACCTACTTTTCTCATGGTTCAATTGCTTTCCCCTTGTTTGGCAGCTCGTCCGAGGCCGCAGTCCCTAAATAAGGACATGTTGACATGTTGCACATCATTCAGCCCTCTTCTCTAGATGTTAGGAGAGTTTCAACCCTGAGTAATAGGAGCTCTTCCTACAGCTTTGCAATTTACTTGGTAGAGCATGTTCCTTTCTAGTGGCTAGCTCTAATTTCCTTCTGTATTTTATCCTGTGTTCTGTGGAACATAAATCAGTATTTTTTCAAATCACAATTACAGACAGAAAGCCATCTGTGACAGACATTTGGAGAACATGCAATGTAGCTTATTGAGCATCTTTTAATAGACTCTACGTTTTTGTATGAACTAACCTTTCTTTGAAGAGAATTAGAAATTTTTGTGAAATGCTTTTTAGTGAACCTTCTCACATTCTCAGCTGTCTACACTAGATAATAAAGTCAGCTGTGAGCTTAGCAATGACTGGTATTTTTAAACCCAGAAAGGAAAACAGCCTTTCAATTTCTGTGTGCTGATATATTAAAAAACACATTATAACACTAAGTGGAGCATAAACTACTACACGGTGTGGTGCCATTGTGATATCTGAGCACAGTAACAACAAAGTAATTAAGGAGCATGCAGATAATATACAACTTAGCTTTGTTTAAGATTATGTCTGCTACTATCTGACTCTGGTTTCTCTTTTGGTGTTCCCCTCATCACCACTGCATTCTAAGCCAGAGAAAAAACAGGCAGCTACCCAGTTATAAGAACCTGATGTCTGCTAATGCTGCCTTACTCTATCATGATGTAAGGCAATCTTAGCAAAAATGAGAATTAGGTCTTGAGTATCATCTCAGGCCCTCTGACTATATCAATATAAATCCTCTACACAGCTCCTCATGAAAGATAAGACTGTCCAGTGCCTACAGAGCACTTTGAGGTCAAGGAAACTGGGGAAGGGGAGCAGTCTGAAATGCTCAGAGGTTTGAGGGATTGTTGCAGTGTAAATTCTCCTTAGCAGTAACAATCACTGTGATTTTTACAGTGAGCTAGCCTGGAAAAGAGCATAGTAGGGAGACTGCCATTACATACGTGATTACTCACTGCTAGGACCTTTCCCTTGACTTATTTTCTCTTGTGTTTTGTAAACTTACGTCCTTTCTCATTTATATTAATGTACATTTATGGTATTTAACTGTTAAAAGGAAACTACAATTTTAAGATCAAAGAGTCACTGGTGTTTCAGAAGCGCTTGTTCAACAGTTGGTGATAGCAGTAATTTGCTGTTATGTATTGCACGTGCAATCACCAACATACAAAATCATAGTATCAATATTAGCTAATTGAAATGCTGGATATGGTAGCATTTAATGGGAAAGGGCTGATTTGCTTTAGCCTCTGTTTCCACCTATGATTCATTGCTTTTTCTCTAGCACATATGGAGGGAGTCCATTGCAGGAATTAGCACTGGCATTTCAAGGACTTGGCAATTTTGTTTGTACAAGGCATATAGGAATGCAAAGGGTTCCACTTGAGAAGAGAGCCTCTTTCCTCTGCAAGTTGGATGAAGATTATGTTCTCTCACAGGAAAAAAATCTTCTAAAACTGTTACTTAAGGACTATAAATAAGGCCACAAATATTTGTGGGTACTTGTAGAAGACTTGGAGTTACCATATAGTTTTAGCTCCAATAAGGAAAAGATGCAGCACTTCACAGGTTTTTCTGCCTTTCTTAGAACAAAAGAGTTAATTATTTAAACTAATAAAAAAATAAGCTAAAAATAGCATGTCAGTCTACTTCAAACTAGCATTGAATTTTTGTTTTCTTTATCTGTGACCTGAGGTAGCAATCAGCATAAACCAGCATTCATGTAATACATGGGCAGATAAAAACCAACACATTTGTTTTTGTGATATGGGGGGGGCCGGAGGGGGGTTCTGTCAGGACTGATTTCTGCCAAGCTGGAGAGACCACTTAGAGGTGCAGACAGTAGACACATAATTCATGTGATCTAGAATTTGTGGGCTGAAGGCACTCTGCTGCTGCCTGTAGAGATTGTGTACATGTTTGTTCATAGTTCCTTTCTATCCCCAAAGGCAGGAGGTGGGAGTATCCTATCACACCTTCAGACTGAAGGCTTTATTACCTGTCTTCTACTGTGACCTATGGACAGCAAGAAATATATTTTTATCAAGGGGTGATAGTTCTGGTGGAAGCTCCAGTAAAAAGATTCCAGAAAAAAGGATTTCTACTATGTTGTTTTTATCCCATACCAATGGTACAAACTGCTTTCTCCTGCAACTGCCCCATGGCAGCACGTGCTTTGCCTTTAAGCAAAAGAAAGTGGTAAACCCAGATAAAAATACCAAGCACTTTCATCTCAGGAAAAAGCCAAAACTTTTTCTCAGCTGCTGCCTCCAGCGGTAGGTTTTGACAGAGTAATTTTTCTTCAACACTGTAGGTAACTTTCTGCACTGAACAAGTGGGTACCCTCAGTGGTTGCAGGGAATTAGCTCTCTTTTAATTGGGTTTAACTTCCTCTCAAGACTGCCTTTCCCTTGCTGTAGCTCTGATACCCTTAGTCAAGCTGTTTATCTCTGCTGACATTGGAAAAGAAGAAAAATATCTTGGATGAAGTTTGGATGTCTTGGATGAACCAGGCTTTTGTTATATATGAGCTGCTGCTGAGTGGCTGGCACAGATCTGAACTGAGGTCTGAGGGAGTTGTGCCTCACACCTAGGAGGTATGGAACGCTGTTCCTGTCAGCAGTGGGACAGCTTCTGGTCCCTGTTTAGGGATGCTTTTAGTTTTGAGTAACTCTTCACCTAATATATCTGTGCTTTAAAATAATGCGTAATTAAGAATGGTTACCTCGAGATAATGATCAGGTATTTGCTGATGACATGGTGATGATGAAATTAGCGACAGTCATGTTGTTTTTACATATCTCATTTTAGTGGGGATGTCACTTGTGAAGCTTTAGGAGCTAGGAAAATAAACACAAGGCCTTTTCTGTCTCTCTCTTCTGTGGAACATGGGGTTATATTTGTTATATCTGTCAAGGTTCATGGTCAGCAGAAGGCCCCGTGGGAAGGCACAGCTGCAGGCTGGAGGGTTGGAAGGTGGCTCTGGGGTGAGAGGCAGTTACTCATGGACAGCATGAGAGCAGGACGCTGATTGGGTGACAGGACACATGGACAGCATGTGAGCAGGAAGCTGATTGGGTGACAGGACATGTGGACAGCACCTGAGCAGGAAGCTGTTTGGGTGACAGGACACGTGGACAGCTCGTGAGCAGGAAGCTGTTTGGGTGACAGGACACGTGGACAGCACCTGAGCAGGAAGCTGTTTGGGTGACAGGACACGTGGACAGCTCGTGAGCAGGAAGCTGTTTGGGTGACAGGACACGTGGACAGCACCTGAGCAGGAAGCTGTTTGGGTGACAGGACACGTGGACAGCTCGTGAGCAGGAAGCTGATTGGGTGATAGGTCACATGGACAGCAGCACTGCAGTTGAACCAGCCAATGGGTGCTCTCCTTCTGTTAAGTTTTGGTTATAGCCAGTGTAGGTTAAAGGTATAAAATGAAGGGTAATTTCTTTAATAAAGTGATTTTCTTCCAAGGCCTAAGGGAGTTTGTGTCTCTTTCTTCCCCATTGCTACACTCTTCACCTAGCCCTGTGCCAAACACCAGCCAAAGGCTGTATGTGCACTGCAGGCTGTTGAGTGCAGTTTCTTTTGGGTGCTTGTTTATGACTTAGCAGAGTACTGTAAGCAATCATCTTCATGTCATCTAAATTGATCAGTATTAACATTAACTTTTATTGCTTGTGCCTGGGAATAGTCTAATAAAGCAAAGTACTGATCTTATACTTTTTTTTTTTTAGTTTAGTCAAACAGTAAGGAGAAATTTGAAGGTCTTTTTTTACCCTGCTTTTCAGAGACCCAGAGTCACTGTTGGGGTGCAGAGTTTTGGCCTATGGAGTCTTATTCTTTCTGTGGCAGCTCTGTTAATGCTTTTTCAGTTGCTCCTGTATATAACTTGTGATTCTAGGATCTGACATATGCCTCTTCCCTGAATTCTACCCCTGTGTGGCAAGAGCTTTACAGAGCAGCTAAATAAATAGATAAAGCCCTCAGTTTGGACAGTCAGGTGTCCTTTCTTTCTAACCTGTTCCGGAACCTTGTCTCTGGAGAGCTCTGCTCCCTTTCCTTATTGTGTACAGGATGATAAGCCACCTGCCTGATTGCATCAGTGAAATTTGCTTAACTCTTGCTCAGAGGAATCAGCACTTGCCAGTAGAGTATAGATTTCATGAGCATGCTGCCAGCTTGATACAGAAGAGTTTTTTCCTTGAGGTAATGCTCCAGGGTAGTGTGCATCGCGAGCTCTCTTGCTGTGTATATGAACAAGCACAAACCAACTAGTTTTGTACAGGAATAATATTGTATAACAGCAAAATAGGAAATAAATCTTTAACTGCAAAATTAATATTGTTGTTTTCCTGAGAAACACAAGTCCTACCTTCCCCATTTTCTGTCTCTGTTGGTTTAAGAGAGCTCAGACTCTAAGGTAAGGTTTGATTAGTTACTAAGAAGCTCTACTGCATTTGTAACTAATCCCTAGCCTTTGTTTTTTCTTTCATTATTAGAAAACAGCAAAACAAAAAAAATCAATTAACTAGAAATAAGTTACTTTGTTTCTTATACTGCAGAAAGAACCCCAAACAAAACCCCAAACACGTCAGGGTTAGGAAGATAATAGCTCTCTATTTGTTCTCTTAGCCAACTAAAAACACCTACTAACCAGTGTGACTTCTGTAAAACTCCCCATATAGGGCCCAGTTTCAGCTCCTCCAAGACCTCACTCTGTTGCCTTTAATGGAGTGAGTGCAGCCTGGTGTGAGGGAGGACAAGGCCAGGCACAGCAGTGTGCCAAGGCACTGAGGGTTTAAAAGGGCTCACGTGTCAACTTTGAACGTCCCTTCTGTTTTCTGGGCTCTGCCTCTTCAGCTGTGTGACAGTGCTACCTTTGTATGACAGACTTGCTGAAGAATCAGGTTTTGAAGAGCCTCTTGATTTTTCATGTCCACTTTACTGTGTAGTAGCTAAGCACTGTTGTAAGGTTATGTTGCTCATAGCATAAGCAATATTACTTATTTCTCTTTCTCTATAGAGAATGTGCTTTGAAAATGTCCCATGAGCATTTAAAAAGCAATAGCCCAAATTAATTCATGTTTGATTATAGTCCAATAGATAGCATGCCAATGCTGATTTTGTAGTAACCCTAACTCTGCACATTGCTTAAATATGCAAGATTTGGACTCATAGAAATCTTGGATTATGCAAGTGTTTGTGTCCTTTGTAAGTGCTAGGCAAACAGCTCATAAGTGGGAAGTTTGGTGCTCTCTGGTTTGGGTGTTGCTAACTAAAGGTATTTGATTTTTTAAAAAAAGTTCTCATTTCCACCATGCAATGTGTTACTGTATTACACTGCTCAGAATGATGGAGAAAACAATTCCCAGTAGAGAAAAATGTCTGATGTGCATGCAGTGCAGGAGACTGAGTACCTGAGCTTACTGACCCTGTGTCCCATGGGGGCTGTAGCACTCCCCACAGCCAGGCATAGCTGAGATGAGACACACTTCACATCTTAAGAGATTTTGGCAGTGAATGAAGTAAAGGCTTAATGGAACACTTCTAAAATCAGCTCCCTTAAGTCTTGAAATGTGTGAGCATTTTGAGAGCTGGAAGCTCTTTGTTCACTTGCTCTTGTCTAAACACAGGTCAGCCCCAGCGTGGAGTTCAGCCTTGTTGTCTGGTGTGGGAGAGCCAGGAGCATCAGACTTCCCCAGAGATGGAAGAGAGGCTACAGCAGTGTGTCACCAGCCTGCTGGGAACTGGGGAGGGCAGGGACTTGGCAGGCTCTGGTGTAACAAGATGGGAGGATAATTTTAAGATAGGTAATATTTGCCCTGTCACAAAAGCAAACCCTTCATTTCAGATCTAATATTCATACTGGGTTGATTGAAGACTTGGTGCAATTGCTTCAATATCATGATCTGCCATAGAAATGTATTCACAGAGGGAGAGACCAAGGACCGAACATCTCAGTCTTGGGGTAGGCTTGCCAATAATTCTCTTATACATCTGAAATTATTACTATTACCCATGACAGATTGATACTTGCCCAAAAAAGAGATATTTACATGTGCTTTTGAACTGCAGCTGTCTCTGCCATGAAATATGATTATTTAAACACCAAAAGTACAATGGAATAATTAAAATAGAACTTGATCTCAGTTCCACTTGGACTTCACGAGGAGTTGCAATTAAAAAAAACCCCAACTGACTTATTTGCAGAGGTGCTGGACTCATGCTTTATAGATGGGGAAAAAGGTTGGTTGTATTAAAATGTGTGAACAAGCACAAGAGATGCTTGGTTTTGTTTTGCTTGTTTTTTATGTATGCCAGTGATTCAGCTGGAAGGGGCCAACCTTCCTAAACAATCTTCTCTTTCCAGGCAATGAGAATTGTCAGATAGATGGAGGTACTTGGAACAATGCAATCAAAGTCCTCCTTCACAAAGATTTGGGATGGAGTCAGTCATCAAACTTTTTGACTGGATTTTAAATTCAGACCAGAACGATATATTAAAAATATGACAAGCTTTGAGAACCAAAAGGATCCAAACCAGTAAATGCGTTTATAAAAAGTTAAAAGAAGCAGGGAACCTCCTATATGAAAGGTAATGATTTCAAACTTCCTAGACTTCCTTCAAATCTCAGCTGTGTACTTCGCTCTTGTTCAGTTCCAGGAAACAAACTTGGATGAGGTTAGAGTTTCTTTAGGACTGGGATTTAGCATACTTCTGTGTAGATTAACACTGGCAATTACGTATGGTAAACTGAACTGTAAAGAAAGTGTTATTGCTCTCTGATGAAATAATTTCAAAATCCATCCTTGGTTTTAAAGTTTTTAGAGTTGGCCATGAAACTGTTTCATGGGATGGAAACATAATTGCAGTCTTTGAACTACATTTTTCTGAGTTATAAATACAAATACAGCTTTTCTAGCAGACTGGCAAAGCAAAAGGTCTGATCTTCTTGGCCATCTCTAGACTTAGTATATAAGGACTGTATTAACTAAGATGATTTTGATCAGGACCTTGTGGTCAGGTGTTTTAAAGCATTCAGGGCAACAGGTTATATTTAACATGCATATTGTTCCCCTTGAGTACCATGTGCAGAATTGCTCCCTGTGTAGGTGCCCATACCTGACCTGCCAGCCACTTGCTTTGTACTCAAATGACTATTCTTCTGAAGTACAAATAATGTCTCTGAAACATCTGTCCTCCAGTCAAGTTATTTACACTTTTGAGGTGCTTGTTTCTCCCCCATGGATGATAGACAGATTCTGTCCCACTTTAGGTGTGGGTTTTCTGAGTTCTGCAGTTCTGGGAGATGTGCTTCCACCCATCTTGTCCTTCCTATGGTGTGCCAACTATGCTGACAGCCTGCTAATTTCAGTGTGCTGGATGTTTCAAAATACACTTTTTTGCTACTGTAATTATAACTTAACATGAAAACAAATGCATTTGCTCCTCTGTGTTACTGGGGAACTGTTTTGACAGCAATGCTTCAGCTGGACTTTGAGCCTTGGGATGAACATGTAAATGATCTTAAAATAAGCAAGACATCTTTAGCCAGTGACATTTTCTGCCTATAAGGTTTCCTGGTTATTAGGTATTCACTGGCCTAATTTCATAATTAGAGTTTTTTTAATGCATTGGAAATGTCTGGAACATAGGTAAAAAGCAGGGGCACATGAGCCAGATGGAAGAGCTCAGGAATGCCATGCCGTCCATAAAGTGTGGGACTAGGAGCAAATTGTGGGAGAAGCACAGTAATGAACATTCAAGGCTTACATCGTGATGCAAGAAGGAAAAAAATAGGGTAGGAAGGGAAGACTCATAATGGAAAAAGCAATATACTAACCTGCCAAAGTTAGCTTAAAAGGAATGATTTTACAATGGTAAATATAACTGCCACAGAAAAGCAGATTTCCCACTCTGTGTGGAGATTTCCATGCTGTGGGGAGACACCCTGAGCTGCATGGAATTACAGCCTGGATATTGTGCGTGGAGGGGTTCCTCTAGGTTGTGTTGTTGGGACTGAGATGCTCTGGAGGAGAGATATACTGATGTAAATGTATACTGATTTCTGGGAGTCATAAACCAGCTTGTGAGTGCATGGCTTGGACTTCAGCATGCCTTGACAATAATGAGAGAGACAAAGCATGATTCGGCTCTAATTTATGCCAGTTTCACATTAGTAAGTCAGCTGATAGCAGTGGAATTAGCCCCGAATTTTTGTGATATAAAATCAGAACTAAGAATAGTTTGTGTTCTTGGAATTCGGGCTTCCACTCTCCTTCAATTTGTATCACAAAGACTACATTATTCAGGCACGAGTTGTTTCATATTTAATATCATATTACATATGTCCCTTGATGAACAAAGGACTGTAATGTAATTGGGTTCAACCATCAGGTTAAACCCTCAAGAGAACAGAGTTCAAGCTGTTAATAAATTACTGCAGAATCCTGACATAAAATTGAAGGTTGGGAATTCCATCTGTTGTTTTAATAGAGAGAGAGAGAGAGAATGATTACTTAAATATTTTAGAAAGGCTTAGCTGAGTAACCAGAGAGATGAGGTAGGATAGTATTTACAAGTCTGAGCTACTGACTCACTGTCAAAGCATTATAAGACAAACAACAGGAAGCTACTAAAAACCCTTCAGTTTTTCCATTCTCAGTCTTTCAAGCTTCCCTAACAATTCTCCATCCTGGAATAATACATAGCATTAAAAAATTATGAAGTTGACATGGCCTTAGCTTCATTTCTGGAGACATTACTGCTGTAAAATTGCAAGGTCTAGCCTTGATTTAAGTGCCTTGAGTCTGAAACATCTTGCTCTGAAGCAGTTTTATTGCATGGTGATGGAATGAAGGAAATAAATAACTGGCTGCAGTGAAGCTGAGTGGTAGGAGCTGGGTAGAGAAGGGAGGAATAATTGGTGGAGCAAGAACTTGTGGTATAAGACAAAATAAAATACTATTAATTAGAGGATGTGTAATTTGGGCATTTTTCTTATTCTCAGAAGGAACTAAACATGCAATCTGTGCTCAGTCAGCTTTGAAAGAGTATAGAACTGCTTAGATATGCAATAGAGAAACTAGAGATGCTTCACATGGAGTTGTAGATTGGCTGAGGGCTTGGGAGCAGCTGATTATCCTTTCCCCAGCCTTTCCTTTGCAGAGGCTGTCACTGAATTGTTCAGAGCACTCTGCTGGGGTGGTAGGGAATGCTGGCCTCCTTTGCCCCCTTAAGCTTTTCCTTTTGGTGACAGTAGCTGCTCTCAGCAGCGTGGCCTGGAGACTGAAGGAACAGTGGCTCTGTGGGTGACAACACCTTGGTGGCCACCAGCAGAGTGCAACTGCTGGGCTGAGGCTTGGGTGGGCAGCAGTGGGCACTGCCCAGGCAGCCTTGGAATGCCAGCCCCGTTGGGACATATAACCCCCCTTCCTGAGAGGGAGGGTGTCAGGATTTCTTTCAATTAAAGACAAACTCATGTTTCTGTGTCAGAATGTATAACGTTTTTGCATAACAGAAGGCTTCTTTATTGAAGTATATTCAAAGAATTAACATTGAGAGGTTTAAAAATACATCATATTGAATTTTTTTAAAACCATCACATTTTTGTAACTAGGTCATCTATCCATTAATTCATATCCCTTATTGCTCAGAGATATTAATATATTTTTTTCATAGCATTAATCTCCTGCAATATGAATCTTCTTGTCTCTGAAATAAAACCCATTAAGCATTTGCTGGTTCATAAAAGAATACAATAATCTGATAGCCTGATTAGATGTTATTTAATTTGATAATGGTGCACCAGTGGCTAGCGGGAAACTTAAATAAACATGGAAGCATTGCTCTATTAAATAACAATTAAATTATCCTCTTGATCTATCCTTAAACAGATCTCCCACTTCCTTAGCAGCATTTTTAGGAACCGATTAATGAAATCTGTGGAATAACTTGCATATGCAAATTATAAATGCAATTACTTTCTGTAGTCACAGCAGATATAGGTGACAACAGAACTGCCTTCGAGTTTACCAAAATGTAGAGGTACCCTATTGCATTGGTAAGTTAATGCCCACATCCTCAGCTCCTCCTGTCCAGAGGGAATGAACAAGAATGGCAAAGACATCCAGGACAGAGGCAGCACTGGGGAGGACTGCTCCATGTGCAAACTGCCCATGCCTTGGCAGGTGAGGCTGGGACCACAGGGATTTCCTCCCTCCTGTGCATGTGAAGGTGCTGATATGCCCTGACACCACCTCTGAGTCCCAGGAGGCTGAAAACATTGAACAAAAAGATGCAAAACGTGCTGCTAGTCCTGCTTATGCAGGAAGCAGGACTAGTTTAGGAAGAGGAAGGCTGGCAAGGAGGTGGGAAATGAAGCACGGGGAGCTGGCACAGGTGTCACATAGGATCTCAAGGAGAAGGATTGCAGCTTGCTTTATGGTGCTGGACAAGTGATCCTAAACCAGGAGCTCTGAGAGTTGTCAGGGCAATTTTTGGCTACTGCAGTAACTTGCAGTCCTCGCAGAAAGGTTGCTGCTGTAGAAGAGTGAGCTGGGATTGGTGTTTGTCGCCATGGGTGGTGCCATTCCAGTGATAAAGGTGTTGGGGAGTCTTTTCCCATAGCCCCAGGGTTTTTCCAGAAAACAGAGCCTGTGTGTCCATGTGCAGTGCTGTGCCTTGGTGAGCCCTGCAGTGCTCAGAGCTGCAGTGTGCATCCTGTGATACCTCTGCAGCAAATTGCGTTTGCTTCAGTGGAGTTGCTCCAATTTATTCCTGAACAGAATTAGGCCTTCTACGTGGTTTGGATTCAAATTATTGCTTGTCACAGCCACCAAAGTCATCTGATGTTAATTCATTGGAGTGCTGTGGATTGTCTGTGCTCTCATCCTGTTTCTTACTGTCAGAGAAACATCCCCAACTGAAATGTATCCAGGGCTCAAGCACAGCAGCTTGTGTCTTTTTCCTGCAACTCAGAGGACAGGAAAAATCTTTTGTAGTACACAGTGACCAGAAAGTAGCTTGTCAGATATAAACTGTAAGAATGTTAAAATAATTCTGTGCCAAAGAAATAGCTTATAAATATTCCTTGTGGCAGTTATGCATGAAACCAGTTACCAGGAATTACTGGGGTTTAGGCAGCTGGAAAACATTGGCGTATACATTAAATGCTTTCTATTGATTAAGTGAAGCATCTCTGTAAATATCTCTTCTTACCTTGCTTGCTGCTGTGTTGCTACTTTTTATACACTGCTATGGGGCTGCTCCTGCTCCTTGGGGCTTTTTTTTTTTTTCCTTCCAATTTCTTGTGGGTGACTAGAAGCTTTGGGAAATTGTGATAGGATGTGATTTGTTTTACAAGTCTGGAAGAGCTCTCTGTACAAGGCAAGATGGGACCTGGAACAGGGTCTCAGTTAGAGGATTACAGATACCATGTTTAACCCCTGAAAACATATGTGGGTCTTATTCAGTATGAGAAAAATCTGAGATAAAGATTTATTATTGCATACTTTAAATAATTTTTCTAAAAAGTGAAGAATACCTAAACTGGAAAGGTTGTTTTGATGATTTTTTAATTTCAGTTGGTTTAATATACAATGGTTATATACTTATTTACAGTTTTAAGCTTATGCTTTGAGAAGTTTTAAAATTCAAGCAAATTTTTGTATGTAAGTTTTTTCAGACCTTGCTTCTGCTTGCATTATCATTCACATGCCCCTGGCATGCTTTAAGGGACAGTTGCTTGAATCCCATAGGAGAAAGATAATTTTAAATGGCAAAAGACATGTCAAAAATGTCTATTTTATTTCATAGTGGAATAATTAGTTTGATTTAAATGTATTTATTAGAATATATTGCTAGCTAATGGAGAAGAGGTTAAGTTTTTGTATTATCTTAGTAAAAATAAGTTATTCAAAAGATCAAAAAATTTTAATGTATGTTTCTCAGACATGGATGAGAGAACGCATATTTTGGATGGCTTTCTTGTGCTCTTTTTGCCCTCTACTTCAGCAATAGGGTCTTGTGGCTTGAGCATGTAACTCAAATATATTAAAAATCTAACATAGGCTGCTGATGAATTGCATGGCCTTTGGCAAGAAATTAAAAAAAAAGAAAACTTGTCTCTGAAAATTATCTGTGTGCCAGGAGTTGGAACGTTGTGAAGGATGATCAGCTTTTTGTAAAAAGCACTCAGATTCTCCTGCATAGCATTCTAAAAAGATGCTCTATGTTTAGCAACCAGCTCACAAAATTCAGGGTGTGAGAATTTGGAAGTGATGCTCCAAAAATGCTACTTTGAACTTTGTCATTATATGAGATGTGAAGAAAATTCCAGTGGGATCATCCAGGGGATGAACCCCTTTTATCTACTGTCTTTCAAATTTCTTTTAAGGATGTTTTCTAGGAGACTCTGTATGTCTAAAGAAGATACAAGTGACTAGGAGCCTGTATTTTGGGAGTTAATGCTTGTTTACAGCTTGTCTTAGTCCTCATCCCACTGACTTTGTGAACCATTCTGTCACTGCTCTTTAAGATTTCCCAGAGTAGTTAGTTCTGCAGAATTAGCTGGCTCTGGTTTGCTTTCCACTGAGGTAATGGTGCTGTGCTTGGAGATATTTGGTTTCATGAATCCCCACTAAGGTTCACACAGAAGCATTGCCACTGTTGGAAAAGGTGAACCAAGCAGCTGAGCTCCATTTTTTGCACCTCTCTGTTTACTTTCTCCAGTAAACACTGAACTTTAAAGGCCTGTAGCAAGTACTTGAAATAACTGAATGTTTCAGGATTTGGACTATTTTGGAGTTGTGGCTGGAGCTGAACGGGACCCTCAGCCCAAGTATGATCGAAGCTAAGGTACCTTTTGCTGCTGTAAAAAACCCCAAAACAACAACTTGGCCTTAGGTGATTTTCTCTCAATGAAAAAAGTGCATTCAAAAACAATCACAACTCTGTTTCTGGGCCTCCTTGAAGTGCTGAGCAATTACCTGTCTGTGTAGGCAAGCAAGGGCCTTGAGAAACCAAACACCTCACGTCTATCTGTTCTTACATTGTCCACCTGTCTATGAAAATAATGTGATATTCTCAAATATATAAAAGCTTGACAAAATCTGTTCAGCAGGCCTGGAACCAATGGGTTCTTACAGTGTTTTTGTTGTTTTTTGTTTTTTTTTTTTTTTTAAGCATCTAAGCTAGCATTAAGTTGTCAGGTGGAGGAATGCTGTGCCTCAGGAGATGAGAGAGAACATGGAATGTGAATGTTAAAGGACTGTGGTGGTTCTGGGCAGCAGAAGTCAATAAGGTTCAGACAGCAGTATTCATTTCAAAGGTGATGTTCCCATACCATCTGGGATTAATACATGCTGCAGAATGATTCATAAAACTGCACAGAAATGATGTATGTTTATCCAATACCTTTGGCACTCAGCACTATTCATAAAAGCGTAAATGTTCTGTTCCCTTTGAAATAGGGACTTGACAGTGTATAGGGTTCCCTGCTTCTTGTTAGCATCTCATCTAAGCTAGGAGTGGACAGGGAACATTTTAATTTCTCCTGTGTCTCAGGGGAAGGGCAGATCAGTCTACTTCCCCATTATCCTGCCTACTAGTGGTCCCAGCTATAAAGTTATAAATGGTAATTTTTCTGCTAAAACTGCTCTTGGATGAGCTGAAGACCAACTATGCAAAAGAGTTTGGTATTCACTATAGAAAAATGTAAAACACCGGCACTAGAATTCTCCTTGGACTGTACTTAAGCCCTTTAAAACTACCACAAATGTTACTGAAACAATCAACCCCAAAAGAACCCCCAACATTTTAAGGCAAAACAAGCCCTGGGCAAAACTAAGTAGAGCCTCAGCATTCATTATACATTACAGGATGCTTATTCCTATAGCTGCAGGTGATCTAGGTACTCCATAGCAACAACCTTGAAGCATTTTTAAAAAAATATTGTATCATTAAAAAATAATAGTTGAAGGGACTCTTCAAACACAATTTTAATACTTGACAGACTATTAGAATTTTGAAAACTGAACTTTATTTTTATAGTCACTCTCATGACAAAGATTTTTAGCAGAAAACTTTTACTCTAAAAAACCCACAAAATAATACTCCCCAAGTGAAGGAGTGGGGTTCTTATGATGCTTTTTCATGCAAGCTCAATCCCAGAAGGAACAGCTACACTATACCACAGGCAGCTTTGAGCAGTAGTGCTGGGGGAAATGGCTGCACAGCCTGTTGGCGAACTCAGACTCTGATTAGAAAATTGAATGAGAACCTAAAACTTGTCTGAATTAAGAATTTATGTGGAAAGTCCTATTAAAATGAGCAACTCAGCCACAGAGTATTTCTGAACAATCTCATTTTACAAGTCAAATTGAGAATCCCACTTTACAGGACCACTCATGTTTACCGTGGAAGTTAAATGGCATTTAGTGCCCTTTGTCCACAGTCTCAGTGATCAGAAGTGGGAGATTAGTCTAACACTTGCATTCAAGACCCAGGGATCCAAAGTCACACACAGCCTGACATGACAGTTTTCTGGTATCTGGTGACAATCCAGAAACTGCCCTTGGGGTAGCTCCGTGATCCTGAGCTCTTTGGTCAGTCATCTGGGATGCGGGAAACCGACTGTGACATTTCTGCAGTGGAACAAAAAGAAATGGGGGAACTTCAAAACCACTCATGACATAGTCATTTTCTGCCATGCTATGTTATCCACTAAACTTGTCCTTCATTTGGAAAGTATGGATTGCTCTGCTGCTGGGGATTGAACTGAACCTGGCGTGGGTCCATGGTATCCACCCTGGTAGCTGGGACTAGGGCTCTTCCTTGTGCAATAGTCCAGAGTCAGGAGGCTGATGTGGACACTCAGCACAAGTAATTGTGTGTGTGCAGAACAGCAAAGCTGTGATCAGCTTGTTGCATTAGCATGTTTGGTTTTAGGTGAAGGCATGCCAAGTCAAGTGAATGTACCTCAGGGCCAGAAATAGGATCTTGGTTCTGGGCTGTAAGATGGCATAATGTAACACTCAGTGAGGGGGAGAAAAGTTTTTCTCCCCAAAAGTTAGATGCTACAGAAGCAGCTGCTGGAGCTCTATTGTTTCTGAAAGCACTGAGAGTGAAAAACCTCAGTGGTAGAGGCTCTGGTCTGGGGGGCTACCTCTGGCTCAGGTGAGTGGGAAAAACTCATCTGGAGCTGGTTTCTGCAATGGAGGAAATGGGGCCACCATCCTTTCAGACTTAACTTCTGCTCTGTTCACTTCAATATATTTCTGTTCTGGCATTAGTGTTCTGGGCAGCTGGGTGGGGACGTGAGCACAGGTTTTAAGTGTATTGAATGTGTACAGAACAGAGCAGCTGCAGCGAGTAATGCCAGAGCCCAGGCCACCAAGCAGCGACCCAGAGCATCTGTTTGCTGCCTCCCCTGAGCACCAGTGCTGTGCTCTAGCAGCTCTCAGTTACTGGGAACAAATGGCCTTTTTCATTGACCGACGGGCTGATGCTTCCAGAAAGCCATGTGTGGCCTGGGGGAGACTGCAGTGACCTGGTACAGGTCTGAAAGGGAATGTTTGTGCCAATATCTGATCCTGCTCCTTAGCGTGTTCCTGTTTGCAAGCAGATGCTCTCCCTGTGCTTGCACATCCTGCTTGGGAAACAAATTCAGTGTCTGTGTGGTGAAAGCAAATGTCGGAGAGCACTGAAACAAGAATGAAGGCTGTAGCACCTCCTCAAAGAAAGCATGCCAAATTCACTCTTAATCCCTAAAATAACCAGTTTAGTAGAACACAAAATAAGGTGCTCCTGAAACAGAAGTTCAACTGTTGCATCAGAAAATTATCATTTAAATGTCTTCTAAAGAAATCTCCATCTATTGGACCATTTCTCTTGAGCCTGCACTTCTCAGCAGCTGAGTTACAGTCCCTTTTAGCCCCTCTGGAAAACCCTCTCTCATCTCAGACGTGGAATTGCTGGAGTGGCCACTGGCCAGAGGTGATCCTGCTCTTCCTCTTCTGCCACCTCTGGAAATTGCCTCACCTTCTGTGGGGCTTGTTCAGAGCACTGAATTGGCAGAAAACTACCTCAGGAAGCTTTTTAAAGGTTCTTCCAGATGAGCATGCTCATTTACTACTAGGGAAGGTGTAATTTCCCTGTCCCTTGGCACTATGTTGTCTGACCAGGATGTGGGTGCCAGCACAAGCTGGATGGGCAGTGGAGAACCTACAAGGACTCATCAAAAATAATCCTTTTTCCAGACCAAGATGGGACTCCTTACTGAAGCAACCCATAAGGATGGTGGACTGTAATATATGCATTGGTGTAATGAAAATCCTTGAGAATGAAAGATGAAATCCTGGCATCATTAAAATCAGTGGGAAAACGTGCTGGATGGCATTAAGGATTTTCACCATAAAAAGCAGGAGTGTCCATTAACCTGTCAGGCTGTTCATACCTTCAACCCTTATGACTTAAGAGCAATTTGCTGGTGCAGGTTTTTATTTTGCTTTCTGGTAACTTAGAAAAATATCAAGCTCTATATTCTAGGTAGATGCTTCCCCCCCACCTTCCCTTTTGAACTTATGAGAAAGCAAATGTTGCAATCTGTTTTCCCTGGCCCATAACAAAAGGAGATGTTCTTTCAGCCAGGCACACTTTAGAAGTGGAAGATCAAGACTTAAACAGAAATATTAAGAGCATATAGTTATCAAATAATGCAGAAGTCTGCATCTCTGAATTAATCATTATAAACTGTAATGTTCTTGCAAACCACCACTTCTTTTCCCAAAGTCAGAAGAGAGCTTGCCCCTTGTTTTCCTGTTAGACCATGGGATAAGACATGCTTACCCATGTGAAGTTTACGTTTGCCTATGTTGCAGCTTGAGACCATGTAGAAATTGTGGTCTTTCTGTTTTTTTGAGTTTAAAAGTCTAAAGCTGCACTCTTCCTGCTGGATGGGCTGGAGTGGTATAGAACCAAAGGCAGTCTAGTTTCAGCTTCATGGAGCCTGTGGTGACAGTGCAAATGCAAAAACCTTTTTCAGGATTTGAAATGTAGATTATACTGGTATTATATAGGACATTGGGGACATAAGAGTCATTTGGCACTGACTCCATACTGGCATATTTATGTTCACGTTTTTCTATTTATGATCGTTTAGGAATAGGATCAGGAAATGGATATTGAAGCATTACTTGCCAAAAGCAAAGATGACTGAAACAGATGACATGATCTTTAGAGTAATTTTGTACAATTGGGGAAAGAGAAGAGTAAAGCAGAAAACCAGTTTACATGTCAGATCTGTGAATTCAGAATAGAAAGGCCAGAAACTACAGTGAGAAATTATCTGAAGCAGTCAGCAGCATTGCTTTATTGTGAAAAATGATGATGATAAACTTGGCTACAAAGACAGTGAGAAATTTTCTGGTGTAAAGGTTCACACTCCAGAGTTACCAGGTTCACGGGACTGAGATCAGAACTGAAACTGGATGCCAGCAGAATCAGACACTTTGGCTCCACAGAAGAAAACTGGGCAAGAATAAAGATTTTTTCATCCAAATGCCATGGCTCCAGTCCCTGCCTCTGAGAAAAACATGCAGAAGAGCTTGGTTATTGTTTTCCCTGAAGATGTCTTGTACAACTTGATAAAGCACAATAAATTGCATTTACTTATTAGGGTGTTTAGAATAGGGCAAAGCTCTAGGCTAAAGATAGGAGCACGGGCTGTAGGTTTGGAGTGACTTTTTCAGTTGCTGTTTTCTGCCCTGACCTAAGAAGCTGCACTGTCATTATCCTTTCATAATTCACTTCTCTGAAAATAAACCTTATTTCCTCTTTAAATCTCCATGAAGACTGCTTTCTTCTTAGCCCAGTTCCTTGAGCTGTTGTTATTATAACTTAAGCTAAAAACTTTTGGTTGCAGGAGCTTCAAGGATAGTTGGGAAATGGGATCAGCTGCCTTCATGTTCCTAGGCTAGATGAACCACTTGCTTCTTTCTACCAGAAATCTCATCTGGTATGAGAATCCTCCATTCCATATTGGTTTTACATGTTTGTATCAGCTTCTCTTCTTACTCCTCAAATTACTTTGGAACTGGTTATCCTGTGGCTACTTCTGAAGTCCTTTCCCTATAGTTTTCCTCACTTATAAATTCCAGATAGTTTAGCAAATTTTGTTTAAGAAAATTCCAGGACTTTAGTGTTAATATTCTAGATGACTTTAGGAATTTTTTTCACTTAGTTTCCCTTCCTTAGAATTTGCTCTTATGAAATAAAAATCATACTAAGAGACCAACATCTGTTTGATTTTCCATTTAACTAAACCTAAGCAAGTTATGATAACTTCATTCAAATTTATTTTGCATGCACAACTCTCTTAGAGTGTGATTTCTAAATAACCTTGCTTGTTAGTTTGATAATTATTTAATAAAGAAATCTGCCAGCTGCCATGTTCAGGAATAAGTTTTTCACATCATTAGTAGAAAACACTGGTTCATGTGAGCAAAATTAAAGATTGCTCATTATAGAATTCTTGTTAGTGTTCAGCTTCCTAATATGAGTGGGTTTCAGTAGTAGATTATTGAAATGTTGTTAGCAGAACCTCTTCTCACGCTTCTTCCACATTTTGAAAAGTGTTGTTATCTTTAACTGTGCTGGCCTTGCTTATCTCATTCTAGTTTATTACATAACTGATAAATAATTCTACCTCCCCAAATAGGTTTCTTACCTTTTGTTTCTTAATGTTAGCTGCAGGTACCTGCACTGGGATTAGGGTGAGGCTCCCTTGGTTTTGAGTGCCTGTATAATGTTTTCAGTCAAACATTAGGGTTTTTTTCTGTTCAGATTTCTTGTTTTACACAAGACAGTAAGGGCAGGCATCCATTTTCAACTACATTGAAGCTTTACATACAAATTTGGACGTTTAATGTCTATTGAGCAGTTAAAGCAGATTGCCACAGGTCCAGGACTTTATATCCTCGTGTATGTGCATTGACTCACTGAGTGAAGAGAGGTTATGCATGTGCAGGAGCTCAGCTCTGCAAGTGAAGTGCTTACATCAGGCCTCCAGCCTGCTATCATCTGAGGTGCCCTTTAAATGAGTAAATATTTATCTGATAATTAACTATTTTACAATGACTATTTTACTGCCATTTATAAAAAGCCCAGTAAACAACTCGGAGATTGCAGAAGGATGGTTTGTTCCCAAAGATCTGTTGAACTGGAAGAAACTGTTTTTAAGAAATAAGCAACTGACAGAGACAGTGTTTGATCTGAAATACTGGGGCAGCAATGTCATTGCTGTGGTCTGAGGTTGCAAGTGTCTTGCTCAGTGCTATGCGGTAGGTTATTTAATCTTCCAGTTTTTAGTTCTCTGCCCAGGAGATGAGAATCACATTTAGTTTTCTCATAATGGTAGCTTGTTGGGATTAATTTCTGCAGGCTGCTGAATTTGGCAGATGAGGATCCTCATAAATCAGACAATCTAGACAAGAATTGCAATCTGTACTCCTCCTTTGGGACTCCCTTTGGAAGGCAAGTACATTGAGACATTTTCTCTTGGATTATTGTACAGTAAAACTGCTATAGAAATACTAGCCAGTTTAGCTTTTTTAGCCTTTTCAATATGTCCTGTCTCTTACAGAGCCCATTATTCCTGAAAAAATGATCAGAAAGTTGTGTTTTGAAGTGTGGACTGTTTGTTCCTCACCACAGTTGTTCAGGATTTGACCTGGTTTGCTCATGTGATCATGTGCCCAGAGACCAGCTGCAGTTTCAAAGTGGATTTGCAGTGGAGCAGTAGAAATCTCTTGGAGAATAGGTAATCTGATATATTAGTTTATATCAAACCATGAGGACTATTATTCATGCTGTTCCTGGTCTTCATCATTGTGGCTGTCAGCCTGATATCCCGTCTAATCAGCTGGGTAGACAGGGTTTAAAGCCTCAGGCATGTATATGAAGCAGAGAAAGAAGCAGCACTCCAAGGCTACCTGACAAAAGTAGCCTTCTCTTGTCAATGGGGACAAAAGAGAAAGATGGAGGTTCACACTGAGTTTTTTAAATTTTGTTGTGGGGTTGGGGGGTTGTTGCCTTCCCCCCCCCCCTTTTTTTTTTTTTTTTTTTGAGGGGGGTGGATGGGCAGAAAGGCAGTGATGTAGCCTTTGCCTGTGTTTGATTTGGATTAAGAAAGCACCACAAACCTGAAATATACCTCTGTGTCCTAAACTGCTACAGCAAACTGAGATAGTGCTAAACCTGACCCTGGGGACTGCTCATGTGGGACTGCTGTCACCCAGGTCCATGTCTTAGAAACACTTTTAGAAAGTGTGATTCATGTAGCCAATCTCTTGATGGTCAGAGCCAGTGGATTCTTTTTTGTCAAGTTTTGCTAACCACAAAATCTGCCAGTCACCACCAAAGCTCATGAAATGCCTTGAAAGAGAGAAAAATATATGCCAGATTATAAAGGTAAAAAGTTAAATATGCAGCTGTCTAGGTAATTGGAATACTGGAAATATTCCTGAAAATACTTGTGCATATACTTAACCTTAAACATACTCATAATTCTATTAACTTCAGTGGGACTATATATATTTCTAAAGTGAAACACCTGTGTGTTGGAGAAGACAAAGCCATTAAGCTTCTCTGCATGCAGAATTTGATCCTGTGACTAAGTCTTTGTGTATCATGCTGTAAATTTACCCTGAAACTTGCCATAAAGCCAGTACTTTTAAAGAGTATATTTGAAGAGCTCCAGTAGAGTCTCAAGGCAGTTATAATAGTGTGTATTTGATTTACAGCATGCCATTGAATTAGAAGGGTATTTGAAAGAGGATTTATGTTAAAATAATGTAGACAGTGATTTAGAGCATGGATTGTGGCCTTAAGCATGGGCAAAACAGAAGAGTTTATTGCAGCAAACAGCTCATTGCCTTCTGCAGAAACAACACTGAAGTAGAAGATTTGGAGATTGTCATCTTGGCCGGGTATATCTGTTAACTAAAAATACCGGTCAACACATGGCTTTTCAAAGTACAGAGGACTTTCAACAACATTTTGTGTAACCAGCACTGGATAGAATTATCAGTGAGCTGGAACAGTGATTTGGAAAGGAGAACCATGGAATCAATAAAGCAGCTGGGACAACGAATCCAAGAAATATACGTTTCTTGGAAAATGATAAAGCATTTTGGCAATAAGTGCTACAAAAGAAAGTCGATCTGAGAATTTTGCCAAATTCCTCAACAATACTGAGATGGCTCCTGAATAGACACATGCCTTGACCTGATTAGTAAACATTTGGGTTTTATACAAAAATCTAGAAATTAAATCTTAAAATAATAATTTCAAATATTTTTTATAACTCTCTCAATTGCTTTCAGTATTGTTTTCCTAATTTCTTACTGGAAGCTTAAAATGCACGGCCAAAATACCAGCTGGCATAAATTACCTGACTTTTATGAAGATGGGTGGGTATGAATGATATGGGGCTGAATCTGTCTCCTTCAACATGTCTATTCTCTGCCTTTAATTACAGCCTGTTATTTTGGATTTAAGTGGATTTTAAGACACATTTTTTTTAGAGGCTGCTCTGAAAAATGAAAACTTATTTTCAACATAACGCTGAACTTTATACACATTTTTAAAGTGAAAACTACGAGAACCCCCTCAGTCTGAACGTGCACTGGGAGCCAGGCAAAGACCACAGTGACTCATTTGGTAACCAGGCACATCTGAGCCAGCACAGGACGCTTCCTGTAGCTGCACCACGGAGCGCGCGGCTGTGCCGGAAGGTGCCACGGGCGGAAACCTGGGGCTGGAACAACTTTTTGGTTGGGATTGGTCTCCATAATTCTGATACAAACAGATGATTGGGGTATAGCCAAGCTCATCAGTTGAATTCTCAGGTTCTGGTTTGGGTTTTTAATGCTAACGCTTGGAAAACAAACCAGTAATGGTCCTCTGTGGGCTGCAGTTTCCTGCTGAGAGAATCTGGTCAGGCCACTTCACCCACGGAAAAGATCATATTCATTCTTACAGCCTGAAGTCCCTGGGTAAAACTTTCCTGGATTCACTGGGAGAGGCAGCACTGCTTTCTGTACTAGCAGCCTCATGGGTGAGGTTACTCCCCAGGACTGTAAGGATACAGCGGATAAAAACTGATAAGGGACAAATGCCGAGGACAGAAAGGTCTATGCAGTGAAATGATGCATGAAATATTACGAGGGCAGTGTTTGGCAGCTTCATTAGGCGGCCAGGGAAAGCATTCTGTACACCAAGAAAGGATGAAGGCAACTGTGTCTTGGAAACTTGACAAAGAGATCTTTGTGTTCTCCTCTCTTGTTTGGTTTAACATTGTCACACTCCTCTCTCTTCCCGGAAAATGGTCTCAGCCACAGCAGAGGACCCTGTGTTTCTGTCTGGGTGGATGTGCAGGTTTCCCTCCATCCCCTACCTCTGACACACTGAATCAGAATCCTGCTAGATCCACATGGATTCACACAAACTATGGGAGTGAACAGAGGGAGCGCTCCTGCTCTTGTTTGAGGCAGGCTGTATATTCAGCCAAACATTTCAAGACCAATTATTCTCAAATTTGAGTTTATATACAAGCTAGTGAATGAAAGGTTTTGAAAACTTGGATGATTTTTTTTTTTTTAATGGGAAAACACAACTTTATCCCAGTGCTCAAGGGATGATGCATGCCTGTCCAACATGGAGACAGCTGATGGCAAGAACACAGATGATGAAGCTCATAAATAAGTGGCAGCAGAGCCGCTCAGAGTGCTGGAAATTGAAGAAAATTGACTCCCCACAAAAAGAAGAAATTTTTTTGAAGGAGAAACTTGAAAACATAATGTGGAAGAAAAAATGTAGTCCAAAGAAAATTATTGTGATGGTATTTGGGAAAACAGAATAGACAAGGTTGAACTGAATGTAGTCAGATCACAATTCCTTTTTTGGACATGAAAATTTGAAAATTTCAAGAACATTTAGTAATATAAACCTCTTACCCTGAATATTAAGAAAATGTTCTTTGAAACATAGAATGCTGATTAACATTTTCAATGTACTTTATTAACATTATAGATAGAAAAAAAAGTTTACAAATTGTAACTATTTCATAGACACAGATGAACAGGCAGTAAAATCTGAAGAGCTAAGGACAGAGAAAACAATTTTTAATGTTATATGTAAATTTTTAATATTTAATGTAAATTAATCATAATGCACTGAAGATATTTTTCTACTTCTGTTGAAGCAGAAGTAGGAAACAGCATTGCTGCTGCTTGTCACAGAAAAGCATCCTGCTTCATATGGAAACAAGAAAGTGAAACTTTTTTGTCAGAGAGCTTCGAGAAATTTTCCACCACTAGTATTTATCCTTTAGGCCCCTTTGTCTCTTCCTCAGGCACCTGTTAGGGAGCTCCTTTATGGTTCTGCAGAGGTAAATCCCATGTGGTAGAAGGAGAGGAAGCAAGGGAGCAAAGTGACCTTGCAGGTCACAGGTCAACCAGTGCTTGTCCCAGTTGTTTGGGATCCTATTTGCTTTGCAATCCAGCTGCAGGACAGATGTTTTCAATATAGCTTCTTCTAAAGCTCTGAGAATATTGTAGATTTCAGTTTTATGCTATCAAGAAAAGTATTCTCTGTTGGCAGATATTTTTCATGGTCTGGTTCTAGAAATGCTTTCTCTTAGATACATAACTGTGAACAGTCACCAGGAAACAGGGATCCCTTGCTTGTCCCTAGTTAATGCACCTGGGTTTAGTGCTTGGTTTTAAAGTGCAGGATGAGTTTAGCAAAAAAGTAGCTATAGAAGCAGAGCTGCCATCCTTGGGTAATTATTTTGAGTGATACAGATCTCCTGTGTAGCTGGATCCAGCAGTTGGGACTGGAGGGATGGATGCTGGTTTGTTGCTTGCATTAAAGGTGGTTTGCTGATTCTTCTGTTGCAGGGAGTGGAAGCCTGCAAGTGTTTGGTTTCAGAAGTGCAGTGAGGTTGCTCTCTTTATTTCTGAATGAGTCCAAAACAAAATAGGTAAGACAAATATCTTTACTGGCAGTGGATGACTGTTCCTCTGCCGTATGTGTGATGAAAGATTTATGTCATGGGTAATGCCCAGATTTGTTGAAAATATTGGTTGACTTCCTCAGCAGGCCAGAAATCATCTTACAATAAAACACAGTATGTTATTACTTCTCTGGGTTACTGCTGTCACAAGTTGATGACTGCAGGATGAGAAATTTAAATTTTTCAGTGATAACATTTAACAGAGTCAGTCTCAGGAAAACAGCAGAGGCAATTGCAAGCATTTGGGTAAGGGCATGGGCACTGCAGTTAGACTATTTCAAGAATCCCTTAATGTATCCATCATAAAAACAACCTCTATGATGTGAGAATATTGATAACACACTCTGTTCTGTACATGATTTTCATTCATTCTGCTGATTACAAAAGTGGAAATAAGTTGCATTACATCAGAATCACAGTATATCATGTCTTCAGGCTAAACTAGAAGTCTTTTAAGGAGGTCCTTCAGTTCAAAACAAGTTTTATTTACTTAACTAATGCCTAAAAATACCCTATAGTTATACCGTGGAAAGGAGTTCTTTCTTCTCTCATCTTTTATTTAAGTGTACAGAATGCTTGATTATATCTAATTGTCATCCCAAGCTTATACACTGAAGAAAGAAACTCCTTTTGCAAGATTCTGACTGTATTTTGTAACACACAGAGGAACTCTCATATGGATTACATCTCCTAAGTCTGCTGGTGCCTGACATATGTTCTGTGAAAAAGAAAAATGACGTATTGTTCTGTAAAACTATTCCCCGTGTCTCCCCACTTGCCAAGTTTACTATACATTATGTGAGGGAAAAAAATGTCCAGAATATTTCAGGAAAAGTGGAACAAACAATTGCAGTTGATTGTGACAGCAATAAATATATTTGTAAGTGTAAATGCTGGTGTCAGGGATATTCTTTAGGCTCTTTGAAATGCTTCCACTTGGCATATTTCAGATTTCCTAGTTTGTACCCTGTAGAACAGGCCCAGCTCTGCTTATATATATAAATTGAGTGTTATTAAGCAATACTAGGTGTGATGAGCAAACCATGAATGACAGATAACAGCTTTCACAATGCTTTTAGATATGCACATCAATGATGCTTTGCCATAAAAACCTGTATACAAAATACCACATTTAACAGTTGCCATTAAAGAAACTTAGGAGGTAATAGAGCAGAAAGAACATGTCCCTGGACTAATTTATAGACTGCAATTACATTTTAATGTGTAAAAGGTCCTTGAATGAGGAATTTTAGCTTTGTTTTCTCTGAAGATTGTATGAGAAATAAAAAAAATAATCCTTGGAAATGAGGATTTCAAGACTATTGTCTTTCAATACAGACCATCAGATCTCATGTCCTCCTTCTGATGCTGTTTGGATAGAAACATGCAGAGATTAACTACTTCACGAAGTGGAGGTGATAAGGATGTAGGTGATAAGGATCTCCTTCTTTAGGGTCAACACCAAATTCAGGACTTAAGGTGATGCCCTCTTGCTTGGTGACTTGAGGTCTTAGGCTCAGTCCCATCGTGTCCGTCCACATTGTCTGGCTGACTGCAGCTCACCACAGCTCTAAGCTGCACTTCCCACTCACACTGTAGTGTGCATGATGAGGTTTCTCTTTGGTATCACACGTGTTTGCAGGGATATTTGGAGTCTAAACACGTTGTGGGCATGAAGGTGAATTTTGGTTTGGACCTGTTTTGCGTGCTTCTTCATCACAGGCCCTGTTATTCATAGAGAATTTCAAATGCCCTGTCCACTACAACAGTGACAGGATCATGCACAACCAATGCAGGAGGTTTCTGAAGCATACTGAGGACATTTTGTTGTAGCAGGTGATGACTGAACTGACTGCTGGACCCATTACCCACAAAGAAGGAAGAACTGGTTGAAAAGGTGAAGGCCAAGGGCGGCTTTGGCTGCAATGACGGTGAGACTTGGCAAATCCCCATGTAAGACAGACTTGGAGGAATAAGGGGCCCAGGAGAGGGAGTCAGTCTTCAAGGACAACCTTCTTAGGGCATAAGAGTTGCAATATGTGGAAAGTAAAGGAAGAGTAACAAGAGGACAAGCATGGGTGGAGAGGGGACTCCTGAGCCAGCTCAGATGCACATAGGGAGCACACTGAAGGAGGAAGCAGAGATGGCAGCCCAGAAGGTATTCAGAGACACTTCTTGATCATTCAGAGAAACAACTGCAAAATCCAAAGCTCAAGCTGAGTTGAATTTAGCAAATGATGTAAAGGGTATAAAGGGGCTTCTTGTGCTCATAAGCCTGGAAAGAGCGGCCAGTGTCAGCCTGGATCCAGTGACCACACTGCAAGTCTGTTGTGATGAGGCAGGTTCAAGGTCAAGCCAGGAAATCAAGCCAGCAGGTCAGGATCAGGGAGGCAGAAGACTGGGCACTGACACAGCTGCAGCACAGCTGCAGCGTCGCTCAGGCAGAGGCCAAGTGTAAGAGCCTCAGCTTGAAAGCAGCTCCCCAGGGATGGAGAGGCAGGCAGGCCTTTGCTGAGGTTGTCTCTAGCTTTATTCCCAACAAATAGCTCAGATCAGCAAAAAGGCTGACATTGAACTCAGTCAAATGAACTCCTGAACCAACAAAAATCCTGGCAGGGGGAGTTGAATCAGGGCCCTTATGCATTACAGGCTGGGGATATGCTGTGCAGAAATCAGGATTGCAGAATAAAACCTGGGGGACCTGGTGGACGAGGAGCTGACTGTGAGTCAGCAACGTACTCCTGCAGCAAAAGGAGGAGGCTGACAGCACTCCAAGCTCTGCGAGCAAAAGGCCAGGCAGCCTCTGAAGGGGAGGCATTAGTCCCTCTGTTTGTTTACTCTGCCCCATTTTGGGCTCCCCATCACAAAAAAATGAAACACTAATGCAGGGCCAGGGGCAGGCTGCCAAGATATTGTGTAGCTGGAGTTTCTGAGAGAGGGAGGAGCAACTGAGAGAGCTGTGCTTGTTCAGCCCTAAGGAGAGGTGGCTTCAGGGAGAACTCCCCTGATGAATGCAGCTACTGAGGGGGGTGAGGAGAAGATGGAGCCCAGCTTTTCCCAGAGGTGGACAGAGGCAATAAAGATGTGTTGAAACATGAGAAATTTTGACTTGATACAGTAATTTTCATTTTTGCTGAAAGGGTGGTTGAACTCTGGAGCGAGCAGGATGCCCAGGGAGGCTGCAGTATCCCCCAGCCTTGGAGGTGCTCTGAACCAACCAGCATGAGGCCCCAAGCAGCCTGCTCTGAGCATCAACCAGAGGGGAGGGGACCATCCCAAAGTGGGATTTCACATGGCAGCAAGGTGCTTTGGTGTGGTGTTAAAATGCAAGTCTGAGGACAGAGGTTTGTACTTAGCAACACTTCTAATTTTCAGGAACACGTACACATTATTCTGCTCCAACATCTGTTAATAATAGAGTATGAAGCAATATGACTTTCTAATGGAACTGTTGAGAAAAGCAACAGATGGAAAATTCTGTGAAAAATAAGTCATATCAATATGATTTTTGTGTTTGCCTGGCACTTTGACCACAAAATGGCCTGATTCTGTGGCAGAAGTACAGCAACATTTGAGAGCTGCTACGAGTCCTGTTCCCTTCACCACCAGTGAGGAGCAAAGCCCTGAAATAAAACAGCAAGGTGGCTCCACAGGCTCACTGCTGTCATCTTTCTGAACTCTCTCAGGCACAACCTCTCAAATGCCAAATAATATGGTGTTCCTCCCACTCTTCTGCTCTTAAACTGACTCTACAGCTCCAGTGGTTAGGGTAGGCAGTGAGACTAACTCCAGGAAATAAAGCTGTCAGCTGTGTTAACGGCTGTACTGTCCCAAGGACAGCCCACTGGCCTTGCTTTTCTGAAGATATCACTTCCTTCTTCTGATCTCATTTTACCTAGCTATTAAACCCAAGAATTTCTTCAGTAAGCATACTAATAAAAATGGAAGTTTATTGTATTAGTTAATCACTGGGAATACACTCCCATCTGTTGTGCTTAGAACCTTCCCATCCGCTCTGTGTCTTTGGTATCTGATGCAGTGGTGAGTCAAAAATGACAAATGCATATAGGGGCCTTAACCCATCCACCTGAAGTATTTGTACCTATTTAGCACAATGGCAGCTGGGTCTCTTGTCCTCATATTTCTGAATGAAGAAACCTGCAGAAGATGTATTTGATATTTCAATGATTTACCTGTGACCCACTTGCATAACAAAGTGCTAAAACAAGCAGCAGTGTAGGAATATACCTGCCATATACCTACATTAGGATTCATACACTACACAGGAATATAGATTTTTCTTTACAGAAAAAAAATATTAATTTTGTTAGAGGGAGTTTACTCATTCCTAAGGAGGAAGGTTGGCATTGCTGAATTACCTTATGAAATTAATTATGAGCAAAGCACCCTCAACAAAACATGAGGACAAATCACTGGCCAAAGAACATGGCACTAGGGGCTCCCCATTATGTGACCCACAGCATTAGAAGAGGGTTAGAGATATTCTGCAGGATCTTTTGGCAGAGGAAACCATAGAGTGATTTTTAATCTTTTAATGCAAGTAAATAAAAAAATACACTGTCTCTATTGGCCATTAGTAAATTACATACTGTCTGTAGAGCTGAGAGACTGGATTTTTTATAACTAATTTTCATATAAAACATCTGTCAGTATATATTCCTTTATAGGTATGCTAGTGCATAAATAGGGTCTTCATCCATGGCAAGTAAATACCTGGAAACTCTTCCTTTTAATATTTAGGATTCCTTGATTTACTACTTGAAATTTTTTGGTAGACACAGCAGACAGTTTCTAAAGCAGCCTAGAGACTTCTAACACATCTTCATTTTAATAAAGTTCAGTTCCTAATTTTATGTACGTTTGGCATTACCACAATAAGTCCACATTCAGAAGATTACAAGAGTATGAAATTTTTATGTCTGATAAGAAAAATCTGTTTCATACTGCTTTGAATAGAACTTTTTTAAAAAGCTCCATCTTAGTTTTAATGAGTACCAGTTTCATCAGGTAGCCTGCAACCTGCAGCATTTAAAATATACATTTGAGAAGTATGAGGAGTATATTCTTGCCTAAAGAGAAAAACCAAATTTATTCAGCAAGAAAGAGTTCAATCTGGTAAGAAACTTTTACTTGCAAATGACCTGAATGAGTGATTTCCTTCTCCTGAATCCATGAATATTGAAAGATGCTGCCTGACCCTGCTGCTTCACTAAAAAAACTCTTCCTTAAGCAAACTGTCAGCTGGGCTGAAAAAATCTCCACAATAATCACTAAACGTGGGAAAGAATTGGTATATTCCCTTAATACTGCCATCATTTCTTGAGACTTTCTTGGAGATTTTTTTTCTAGGCACAGGAAAGAACAACTTCTTTATTTTTTCTGTCTTTCGTTTCTTTGAAGTTCCTAACAGGGAGGCTGGCTGCAAGGTGTCTGACTCGCACCTAATCTGGAACTGGGCAAAGAACAACCCTTGTTTTCAAACGCTCCTATGAATAATCAGCATCCACTGGAAAGCACTTGATATTTGCTGGCTGAAGGCTGGATTTGGGCAGCAGACCTGAAAGGTGGCTAATTCTGTTATAATACTGTTAGATTCTGCCAGCTGTCACATCTGAATAAATTAGAAATCCACCCAAATTTTCTAAATTGTCTATGAATTGAAGTTACTATGCATCAAAATATTACTTATATTTGATTTCTAAATTAATTTGCATCTAAACAACTGATAAAGCATCCAGACTGCAGAGGTAAAGCAAATGTCTGGTTAAACTTTACAAAGGCTTGTAAATATTTACTAAATGCATACTACACATCTTCTGTAGATTATGATGCAAATCTATCTAACGAACAAAAGGTATTATGGATCAGACTGCAAAGATTTGCAAATACTACCAGTAAAGCAAATGCTGAATTAATACAGCCATAGGATAAAAATCTAAGATTTTGAGTGTCTTACCTCTCAAAGCTCTGTAGTTTGAAGTTCTGTTCATAAAAGTTCCCCCATCTCCTTTGTTCAACTTGTAATTAAAGCTAACCTGGTTATGAAGACCTGCTATATAAGTCTTGTTGGGAGGACACATTGATTAGAAAGCCAGGGGATCCTCATTTCCATCCAAGCAATGATCTCTGCCCAGGAGTCCACTGTTTAATTAATGAGTGTGTTTACCTGGATGTGTAAGTTGGGGCAGATCAGCCTTTGCACATAATCTGGCTGCAAGGACAATGACAGCTGGTGGAATGCAGCTTCCCTGAACCTTAAGGACAACATAGCAGAAGCATCACACAAAAGTCCTTACCCAGCCATGGCAAGGTGTCCCTTTGGGTCATGTCCACCTTAAATCATCTGTCTTAGGTCAAAAATGTAAGATGTGCCCAAAGTATGTATTCTATCACCATCTTCATGAGGTGTTGGAACCAGGTGGGGCAGTGTTTCCCTTATCTTCTGCTAATGGCCCATCAATGCCTTGCCCCATGACTCATAGATAACTCCCTCTGGGAGCTGTCTCTGTTTAAGGGGCCATCAAGGACCCATTACATGACTCATAGAATGATATCAGCCCATTGTGAGATGCTCCACCCAGGGGGAGGAGCCAAGCATTCCCACCTGCATATAATCCTGGGTTTGGGACAGCAGAGCCAGCTTTTTCCCCCACTGGATTCACAGAGGACAAGAGCTACCAGACCTTTCTACAAGACCACTGCTTCAACAAGACCATTTCATCTGGACTGCTACTACCACCCTAACTAACAGGGTGTCAGGTTGTATTCTGACTCTGTCAGTGGTATTTTATGCTATTGAATTTATATTATTTTACTTTATTTTACTGCTTTTTCTTTTGCTCTTATTAAATTGTACTTCTGACTTGGAGTCTCTCACTGGTTTTGCTTTCAAACCAGTACATCATCATCTGTTCTTAAGCAGGAAAACTTAGAGCCCTTTACAGTGAATTTTTGAATAGATAACATTGAATGGTTAAAGATGTTTGCATGATCATGCAAGGAGTCAATAAAAATGTGGAATACTTGTAGACATATATTCTACATATATGTATTTAGTTAATAAACTTGACAGGCTTCTTGAAAGAGACCCATTTCAAATCTAGAAAGAGGGTATTTTTAAAGAAACTGAATCATGAAATCATATAATGTAGGTATGTGGTGTTTTTTTAAAGTACAGTATTTTGTCTTTAATTATTGTCTTATGACAGTATTACAGCTAAGAATTTAAATGGGGAAACTGATTTTGGAAAACTTTCCATAGGGGAGATGACATAGTCACTCATTTCCAACTTTGGATGGGTGCGTGTAAGATTGAAACAAAGTAACAAAATCCCCAAACCTCCAACCCCATTAACATGGGGCTGAGAGCAAACTCTCATTGCAAGAGATGCTTTTCAAGTCTGTGAGGCGTGACAAGGTGATTATGTTGTTAGGAGATGTACTGATAGCTGCCGAGATAACATAAAACCTACTGTAACTTATTTGAAGGAACAAGGACTAAAACAGACCCAAGTACACTCAGGGGTGATTGAAGAAGTAATTATTGGTACAAGCTATAAACTGCAGAACATATCAAAGTATTCTAAAAATATTTATTATGGCCATAGAGTGGGAAATTTCATCATTTTTGATTTTGCCATTTTTGACAAACCCATTAGTGTTCCCAGGGGAGAACATCTTTTTCAGCAAGCTCTGCTAACAATGTTCTGAAGGAAATCCCTTTATGGGTTTCAGCAGCACTTAAGAGGAAGATCACTTTATCAGTAGTATGCTTTACTATTAAGTGAATTGTACCTGGCTAGTGAGGAATTCTGTGATGCTTAAGATTCCTTAATTTACAATATGTATGCTCCAGCTTATGGTGATGATGAGGTTTTTCTTCCTCTCAAAGCCTTGCTGGAGCTATTTGGGGTGGGAGATTCAGAGCTGGATTCAGTCAGTGATCCCTAAACCCTGTTATTTCACAGGATAGCATTTGTGTGTAGGGTAAATTCTGTTTCCTGTGCTCCCTGTGAATCTCCCTGCACAAAGCATGGGTGCTCACTGTTTGCATTAGGAGGATTCAAATTCCCCCATACTAAATACTGAACAGAATATTTTTTTTTTCTTCAGAGGTTTTGTGCTTTTGCCTTCCCTCTGTCCCTTTTATGCCTTCTGTGCTAAAAGAAAATCACTACATGTGTGAATGCAGTCATATCAACTTAAAAAAAGTAATTGGCTTCTAGTGGAACTTCTCTTCCTTGCTCCATCATTTCCAAGTGACATGATGGGTGGCCATTTTTTGTCTGTTTCACATCTCCCCTTTAGAGATCTTGACCCTGCTTTGCACCACTTTTATAGACCCAAACCCACATGATTTTGATTTGGCAGAGAATGGCAGATTGCTAACAGAAAGGATGTGATGCTTGTTTTGGTGTATTGCTTGGTGTCCATATTGAGCTTGGAAACTATGCTCTGTGGTTTTTTTTGGCTGATAACAAATCTCATGAGGTTTAGTAAGACCAAGTGCAAGGTGCTGCTGGAGTGAGTCCAGAAGGGGCCACCCAGTTGATCAGAGGGATGGAGCACCGAGCAAAGGCTGACAGAATTGGGTTTGTGCAGCCCAGAGAAGAGAAAGCTTTGGGCTGACCTCATTGCAGCCTTCCAGTACCTGAAAGGATCCTACAAAAAACATTTTACAAGAGCAGGAAGTGACAGGGCAAGGGGTAATGGATTCAAAATGACAGACGGCAGGTTTAGACTACCTATTACGAATAAATCATTTGCCCTGAGGGTGGTGAAGCCCTGGCACAGCTTGCCCCGAGAAGTGGTGCATGCCCCATCCCTGGAAGTGTTCAAGGCCAGGTTGGATGGGGCTCTGAGCAACCTGATCTGGGGGAAGCTGTCCCTGCCCAAGGCAGGGGACTTGGAACTAGATGATCTTTAAGGTTTCTCCCAATGCAGGCCATTCCATGATCCTTGAGATGGAGCTGCCCTGATGGCACTTCCACTCTCCTCTTATCTGACTCAGATGAAGTAGACTTTTGGATATTTTTTTCATTTGGCCTCTTACTCCAAAGCATCAATAAATCTGGGAGAAAATTAATGCTTGTAAGTCCAATTCAATTTACATGAGATCTCTTTTATTTCCAGTACGTAAGAGCTGATTTGTGTAAGCATCTGTGTCAGTTTTAAAGCTCCTTTCCATTATTAGACTGGTAAAAAGATGACTAATGAATATTCATCACTGGTAAACTGCAATGGAAGATTGAGTAGGAATCTTCATCTCTAAGTTACCTGTTTTTCAGCTGCTCCTGTCTACAAAATAAATGGTTATATCCCCCACAAATCCTCTTGTATCAGTTCCTATGCTAATCTTTTAGATATAATTTAGGTCGAGGTCAGCCATTTCCATGGTATGCAAAACATAAATAAAAAGGTTTTGTCTTCTGGATTACGTGTAGAACAGCTGATTCTGAAAAATCCAAGTACCAGTTGCTTCGTGGCTCTAATTTGGAATGGAAAACCAAACAGTAAAGAAAATTAAACTACACTCATAGCTTCAGAATAAAATAATCAATTTTTAGCATATCTAGAGATTTTGCTTTCAGTTTTTCCTACTTCACTGACTTTCTTCCAAGGAAAAGCTGAAACCAAGGCAGTAGCAAGAGGTGGTTTTGAACACCAACACCTTTTCTAAAACATCATCTTTCATTAAAAGCAGCTGTGGCTGCAAAACAGTCATGAAAACATGAACTAAGCGTAACCTGGGCAGAGATGTCTGCTTAAGCTTTCATGGAGTCTGAAATAATAGCTCTGAGAGATGTGAGCCTCATCTCAACAGGGTGTTCTCTCACATGCCTTCTATTTTAAACTTGAACTTTCTCTACTCTTCTTGCTCTTCCAGGCAGACAAGGTTTAGTCACTGCATGCAGTCAATTTACTCCAGTGACAAGGCATGTATTTACTCTAGGAAAGAAACCCTACCTATTTTTTCTCCAATTACGATGAAATGAAATCTAAGGGACCCAGTGGTCCTTTCTGCCAAGACAGACCCTAGTCCAAGAGTGGCTGGGATTGCATGGTAGATCAGCTTGACAGGCCGCCAGACTACTCTTCTGTCTGCAAAAGTGGCAAGCATCAGCAGCTTAAGAGAAGAGAGAAATAAACGCACACTAGACTTATAAAATATTTATTGTAATTCAAAATACAGATTTACTGAAATCTCAGGGTTTTTTTGGGGAGGGCAGGGTTTTTGTTGCTGTTGTTGTTTGTTTTTTGTTTTTTTTTCTTTCCTCAAATGGAAATTTTCCACAAGTAAAATGTCTCAATATTTGGATAATCATCCAATCCAAATTCAGTCTTGTTAAAGTATTGGCCATTTTCTGCAGAAGAGCCTTTCAAATTCTGTGTGCTTTACAGTAGGTCTGGAGGGAGGGCAGAAGGGAGGGCAGGCAGGAAGACAGAGGTACAGACATGACTGGGGTTGTGCCTCATATCCTTCCTTGTGTGCTTCTTCTCCCGTGCCCAGCTTTGCCTTTTGGTTCAGTGACATCCCTGGGTGCTGGATGCCCTGCTCCTCCCATCCCCTTGCTAGAAGAGACAGGGGCCTTGCTCCCTTCTCTCCTGGTTCTTTAGTCCAGGCTGATCCCACCAGAGAAGCTCACTTTAACAGTGGGTGAATTAATGCTGCCTGCTGTGAGGGCCTCTCAGGGTGTACAAAAATTCATGTTTATTTATGTTTTTTCTGAAAAGCTCCTAAGCTACATGAAGCGTGTGGTTATATGTTGAAGATATAAAGCCCCAAACAATTTCATTTACTTCAGTGGGAGTTGCAAATACTGACTGCTAAAACATAGCCAAAAATTACCGCAGAATGAGGACTGGGAAAGCAAGTACTTGAAACCCAAGAAAATCCCCAAGCTAAGGTTACTTCTGCAACATTCAGTTCTTTTTGTTGCACATCTATACGGTTTATTATTAGTTAATCTATGTCCTGTGTGGTGTGTAGGACGTGCAATGACGCCAAAACAATATTGGTTTGGAGAAGTTAATATTTGTAATTTCCTGACTTTTGAATATTTGATTTTTCAGCCCCAGTAATGCACTAATGCTGTTTTATGTGTTTAATATATAATTGGCTTGAATTTTCTTCATCTTTTCAACAGTTGATACGATGATTAGTTTCTGGAGGAAGAGTGAATGACGTTTTTTCTTTGGCCCAGTACCACACAATCTATTTTATGCACTTTTTCATTGCAGTGTTACTATGTTGGTGCGGGAAACTTGGTGTAGGTGGGAATTTGGCTGCTCAGTGCCTCTCAGATGAATGAGGCTTGGAAGCCTCTCAAGGACGGTGTTATTTTTATTTCATTTCCAAACTCGCGGGAAGCACTCGGAAGATTGAAAGATTTTCATGCGTGTTTACAGGACGGTGGGTTTGCTCCAGCCGCACCACCTCTCGGATAGTGTTTGTTTAGGACTCGATAAAAACAAAAGCTAAGCAGATTACCCCAGGTTAAATTAACATCTATGATCTTTAGTACGAAAAGCTCCGCTTTCCTGCTGTGCCTTAAGAACGTAAAAGGGCCGCTACGAAGTGCCAAGGCACACACCAGCCGGAGGGATCCTCCGAGCTGCTTTAGAAGCGGGTGCAGGTGCCCGTGAGGTGACACATGCCGGTCCCTAGGCGCTGCC